>CAVMBE010000093.1:0-112831 GCA_963674455.1 Lecanosticta acicola
TACTACCAGGCCTGCTCCTACTTTCCTCCTAAGCTGCTATTTCATAACAGTACTATATATATAGGCTTAATCTACCTTTAGCTTCTTCTATTAAGTTAGGCTACTAGGAAAAAATCTCGACAAGTATAGCGACTCTAGTATAGTTAGCGTACTTGCCTATAGCTAAGATAGAATGTACGGGATTACTTTAGTACCCTACCCTACTATAGGGTTCGTATATTAAAAATAATTATATAGTAGCTAGGAGAATTACTTAAGAATACTATTAGTTAGTTAGCTAGCGGTAGTATACTATTAGTAGTCGTAAATTATAATCTATAGGTAAGTACTATAGAATATATTCTATGAATTGAAGTAGAGTATTAGCTATCTATATATTATTATACCTATAAAACGCGAGTATTAGGCGTACGTAAGATAGCTATCCCTATATAAATGCGATAGGGCCGGTAATCTCTATAATAGTAGTATCTAAAGACTCCTTATTTAACTTGATTTAGTGTCTTCGATTACTATTATAGATAAGTTATCGATATTATTAGTAATAACGAGGTCCATATATAAGGACTAAATGCTAGCCTCTTCCCTTCTATTATAAGTTAGCTTCCTACACTCTACTTAGTAGCGCGCGCTACAGTATATGTCTATAGTAAAAGCGAGCTAGGTATACTAGGTTAAAATACTTATTCTTTAAAGTCTTATAGACCTTAAGTATCTACTCCTTTAGTATGTCTACGATTTTTTTTATAGAGTAAGTACGCTATCTAGTATCTTACCTTCGCTACTATCTCTATTATCGTTATTAATATCTATTACTATACGACCTTTTCCTTTCCTTCTACGTACTACGTACTACCTCTTCTACTACTAGTCCTCTCGGAAGGCTACGAGCTTCTCCTCTACGAGAAGTACTTCCGTAGCTTCCTCCCTATACTTTACCTTCTTAGGTACGATATTCTCGAGTATTTAATGTTTTCTACCGCTCTATAAGCGTGTATAGAGAGTATTAGGGCGAGAAGGGCCTTACTAGATCTTACGACTAAGTACCCTACTTAACGATTAGATAAGAGTATCTACTACGAGAGTACCTAAGCGACTGGAACGATAGGAATTATCGTATTACGTATTAGTTATTCTTCTAAGTTGTTTTTAGGGTTTCTATAATAGTTTAGTAATAGGATTAGTACTACTCGATAGTAAGTAGAGTAAATTAGGTATACTAGATATATTATCGTCCTCTCTCTTCCTATTACGTATAACCGGCTAAGTAAACATTTTTATTATAGTAGCTACCTAAACATACTTAAAAATACTATAGTATCGTATTATATAATATAGAGAAATCGATTATAATAGAAAATTAATAGAAAGAGATAAGCGAGTAAGCCCTACCTATAGTACTAATTAAAGAGGATATAGTTCGTAAGTAGCTAAAGAGAAGTAGAGAGATAAGCTAGCCTACGTACAGACCTCTACTACTTATTCTCTAGTAGTAGGATCGCTTCTAAGTATTAGCTAGGTAGTGCCTCTAGCTCTTCTTAGAGTAATTCTAGTAATTTCCTACTACTAGATAGATACTAGACACCCGATTAGGCTATCTCTAGGGTAGGGTTACTCTCTAAGTTATATTTAGACTATTAGAATAATCTCTTTTTTTAGTATTAGGGAAGAGTATATTAGAGTTACAGACAAACTTAGCGTACCTCGAAACGATAAGAGAGACGCTACTAGCGTAGTAGTTAAGATACTAGGTATTAAGGTAGATATAGTAGTAATAAATGCTATTCTACTAGACGATAAGTAGTATAAGATACTATAGAAGCTAGATAGTATTAAATATATTACCGTAGTATAAAGCGTAGATAGGCCGGATATAAGTGTCGTAGCTAGCTATTAAACGTCTATATATATCGTAGAAGTAGTATAAGATAGATTCTAGTATACTAGCTAGGTGCCGGGCACGTAGCTAGTAGAGTAGCTAGTAGAGTAGCTAGTAGGTAGGTAGGTAGGTAATTAAAGAGTAAGTAGGTAGATTAAACGTAGAAAGAGTTACCTGTCTTTCTCTCTTCTTAGGAGAGAAAAACGTCTCTATATATTCTCTAGATATATTCGCAAACTCTATTATACGCTCGTAAAGTTAAAACTACTCTAGTCTCTAATATGTTTAGACTACCTTTTAATAACCTTGCTCTATAATCTAACTGTAAATTGTTAGCTAGGCTGTCCTACGTAGGTACTAGCTACCTAATTAGGTATCTAGTAGCGGGTTAGCCTATAAGTAGTAGCTAGGTAAAGTCCCTAGCTCTACTACTTTACCTAGCTACTACTTAGTACTCTAGTAGCGTTTTTCTACTATTACTAAGTGCTAGATTCCCGATTTAGGCTATTCTCCTAATAGTATTACTCTCTTATTAGCTCTTTTAGACTTAAGAATGTTCCTTAATTCTAATATAATCTGTGTTTAGTTACTTATAAGTAGTCTAGTAGTAAGGCAATGCCCTATAGTATATAGATAATATATATACGGAACTAAGAAAAGAGTATTACTAACTACTAGGTATTTTTAAAGTACTACTTAAGCTAGAATTAAGTGTCGGCTTATATCTAGTAAGAGTACTACCTAGAATAAAAGAGAAGAGAACTAAGAATATACTATAGGAGAGTATATTAGAATATAGAATGTTTTCTAAAGAGTAAAATATAACTACTATAGGGCTAACTATACTACTAGATTGCCTAATTAGGTATCTAGTACCTAGAAAGTAGTACAAAGATACTACTAGAGTAGTAAGGATAGCTAGAAGTACTACCTTACTACTACTTAAAGGCGACCCTACCGCTAGATACCTTATTAGGTATCTACTACCTACCTAGCGTATTCTAGCGAAAAATCTACGACTAAGAGATAGGAATATTAGAAATACGCCTATCTCCGAACTTAGACGGAAACTCGCTTATATTTACTAGACCTAGTATATAATAGAGTTCTGAGATATATCTAGAGGGTATATAAATGTTTTTCTCTTCTCTAAGAAGAAGAGAAATAAGTAACTCTTTATACTATTAATTAACTACCTACTCTCTACCTACTTACCTACTACTTTATCTACTACTAGTAATAAGTAGTAGAAGTCTAAAGTACCTAGTACTACGTGCCTAGGTACCTTAGGACTAACTAAAAACCCTTAGTAAGTATACCTTAGTAGCTCTACTAACCTACTTATAGCTTTACTATATACTTAATAGACCTATATCTACTCTAGTATATACCTCTTTAGTACTACTCTTTGTTTCCTTCCTTTATAAAGTCTCTTATATAGGAGCTAGATTAGCTAATATATTACCGCGTTAATTATAGCTTTATACCTCTATATAGAATAGTTAGGTTATAGTTACTTCCTTTACTAGCTATATACCCTTCTATTCTACTAGCTATAGTATCTAGCTAGTAGCTTATAAATTATCTATAACTCTTCTACGACCTATATAGACGTTCTTTACTAGCTACGATACTTTTACTTAGTATATTTACAGTCTATACTACTATATACTTTTAAATAGTATAAGAGAGACTAGTAGTATAAGCTCGGATACATATAAGTATATAGATTAATTAGATACTACGGACGCTCTAGAGTACGTTTCTAGTACTCTAGAGGCCTATAGATACCCTAGTCTCCTTAGCTAAAGTCTTTACGCTACCCTACTAGAGTAAGATATCTAGGAAAGCTCTTTACCCCCCCTAGCCTAAGTCGTATAGGTAACGCTTATTTTCTAACGTTAGTTACTAGTATAACGCTATACTATCTTTAAGTAAGGCGACTCTATTAAACAAAGTAATCCGAGTATTATAAACGCTCTACCTCTTAAGATAGCGCTTTATATATCGCTATATCCGCTAGTAGAGCGAGACGTCTTAGTACTAATAGTAATAGAAGCTGTCGAGAGGTCTTACAATTAGCTAGTCTGTATACAAGGGCTATATGCCGGGTTCCTCTCTAACTATAACTTAGCTTCCTTTACCTACCTCGGTAGCGGGCGCTACGGCGGAGGCCGACCCTACTTCTCTATAGATAGTTAGACATGCGCGTGTTCGTCGCTTACGGGTATTTGTGAGGTGCAAGCACCTCATAGAGCATCTGTGCCCCGAATTGTATGGTAGACTACTATCAACTCCTTCGAGTAATGTAGTAAGCTAGTAGCTATTACTAGGTCGTGCGTTGATCGTTACAGTCTTCGGCCATCGGTCGCAACATTCAAATAACCCGTATAAACGCATAGCTGTGACATCCTATAAGGAATATCGAAAGTGAGAGGACAGCTCGCCTGAGTCGCACAGGCTCTAGGGGTGGTCATCCTTGCCTATGGCCCCCGGTAAGGACTTTTTGCGATTTGCTCGGCGCAGAAGCCACCAATGTAGCGTTGCTGGAACCATAGCACCGAGGATAGTGCACCCGACACTAAATCCGAATCCGAGTGGGTACACGGGGGCTTGCGAGTCCAAGTATATATTAGAGCCAATGCTACCACCTCCAACCGACCCTACGAGCATGATAAAGCCAATAGCAGCAGCGCGTTTGGACGGGTTTGGCAGATTGACAGAGGTCCATGCACCCACGATCGGCGCCTGTGCGGAGTAGCCGGCTGCAGCAAGGAAGATAGCAAAGTAGCTGACTCCGGACAGGTGTTCGTAGTGCACAGTCACCCATAGTATGACTATTCCACTAGATTCAAGTATTAGCAGACCCTGAGCGACGATGGGGTCGTACTTACATCAATCCGAGGGAGTATGATCCGATTATCGCGACATATCGCTTCTGATATCGGTCAGACAGCCAGCCGACCAGCACGCAGACGCATGTCGCGGAAATGTAAGGAGGAGTTGTCATCGCCTGCGCCTTTATAGCGCTGTAACCCAAGTTCTTGACCATGGTTGGTAGGGTGTAAGACAACGAGTATGTTGGCACGCTGCCACCCCACCAAAACATCATCATCATGAAGTACGTCTTCCGGTCTTTCAGGGCCGAGGTCGCGTCGCTCCAGTGAAACTTGTCCGTTGGAGCATTTGGAATGGAGTTGTACCTCACACGGAATCGTGCCCACTCGAGCTCAGAAGGTGACAGCCATCTGCTTGCTCTGTTCTTATATTGATAAGGGAAATGCCTACAGTGGTCAGTCAGCAAGGCGGGAAAAGAATCGAGGGGGAGACGCACGGTAAGAGCCAAAAACAGCAAAGGCCGCCAAAGATCGTGATTACGCCTTCGATAAGGAAAAGCCATTTCCAAGCTCGCATCCCATGCTGGCCGTCGAGGTTGCCCACACCGTAAGCTATAACACCAGCAAAAGCTCCGGCAGCGGTATTTGCTCCGTAAAAGATGGCCATGCGTGTAGCGAGTTCTCTTGGTGTGTACCACATGCTCAGAACGAAGTAGGTACCTGGATAGAGGCCCGCCTCTGTCACGCCGAGAAGAAGACGCACGACAACATAACCGCGGTAACTTGACACCAGGCATGTCAAAGTTGTTACGAGCCCCCACGAGGTGATAATCAGCGGGAACCAGTGCTTCGGCCCAATGCGCCTCAACGCCACGTTGGATACCGGTTCGAAGATCCCGTATGTGAAGAAGAAGTACATTAGCGCCAGATTGAATTGCTTTGAGGTCATGCCGATGTCCTCGAGCAGACCAAAGAGTTTCGCATTGCCAGCGTTTGACTTGTCCAGAGAGCACATTAGATAGAGGAAGCTCAATGTGGGCAGAAGGCGGAAGTCGACTAAAATCGCGGTATTAGGGACGAAATGGTGCGGTGTAGGCGACACAACCCACGCTTGCGAATGAATCGTCGCTGGCACTCTCCTCCATCGTGAAACTTCTCGCGCAGCTCTTGATAACGCTCGTATTCTGTGTTAGTCTCGGAAGAATTGCTGTCGACAGGGAGGGTTTCAGTTTTGATTTCAGGGGCTTTCGCTGCCATTGCGGCGGTTGTTGCGGATAGTACCATTGGCGATCGAAACGAATGAAGCACGCTGTTTCTATACTGCGGAGAGATCGCGATTGGAAGAGATGCCACACCTTTGGCCGAGTAGTTGATATGTTGATAGGCCACGTGAAGAAGAGGATTTTGATAGCGCAAGGAAAGGCGGGCATCCGCAAAGCTGGCGATTCTTCATCTGATTGACGGCAGTCGGTGACCTATCGAAACCCCACTTCTTGATGTACGTGTGCACGAGAATCTATATTGACCGGACAGAAGTCGTCAGTGTGATAGCTACCAATCGCTTTTCTTCCTCACCATTATTATGCCAATGCCCACTGTCACTTCATCGCCTCTTAACGACAAGGCGGCCATGAGGAAGAGGAACCATGACAGCTCACCCTTGTACCCCGACTTCATGCGTGAGTGCAGCAACTATATGACGACTGTTCATCATATGTTGATTCCCTAGCTTTCTACGATCCTCTAGAGAAAGTCGAAGACATCGGCGAATTCGAACATAACGATCCAGGAAGTCGTGCCGATCCCACTCTCCCGAACCTGCTAGGAAGCGCCACGAAGATCTACGACCTCTCTCCCCACGTAGGGACTGGGATCGAAGGCGTTCAGATCTCGCAACTGTCTTCAGCTGGGCTCGACGAGCTTGCGCTACTCGCAGCAAAACGCGGAGCGCTCGTGTTCCGGTCTCAAGACTTTGCCGACATTGGCTTTGAGGCACAGAGGAGGGTGGTCAAACACTTTGGCCCATTGCACGTCCACGGATGGGCGCCTCATCCGAAAGCCGGATCAGCAGAGCACATGATCATATACGACCACAAAGACGATCTCCGCGTTCGAAGATCATGGAAAGGCCGGAGTCCAATCCAGTGGCATACAGACCAATCGCCAGAGCAGCAGCCTCCAGGCACGACATTTATATGCATGCTAGAGTCTCCTGCTACCGGAGGGGGCGACACACTTGTCAGTTCAAGCGTGCAAGCATTCAAGTCGCTCTCTCCGAGGTTTAGAAAGCGACTAGAAGGCCTGACGGCCATCCATTCTAACCTCGATGGCGTTACGCAGGAGTTGAAGAACGGCTCCGGCGCCGTCATGCGAAGGCAGGAGCTCACCGCGGAACATCCCGTTGTACGCGTCCATCCGACGACTGAGGAGAAGGCATTGTGTATGCAACGCAAGTAGGCTTGATGGATTAGGTCACTGACTGATCGAGCAGACGTCAATCCGGTCTACACGAAGCGCATCGTTGGCTTTGATCAAGAGGAATCAGACTACCTGCTCGGATTCTTATTTGACCATATCGCCAAACGGGCAGACTTCCAATGCCGAGTGCAATACGAAGCCGGTACGGTACTTGTCTGGGACCAGAGGGTGACCAACCACTCTCAAACGCTCGACTATCCCGCGGGCGATAGGAGACATGCATTCAGACTGACACCACTGGCCGAGAAGCCCATTCCGTCTAAATTTGAGGAGGTGGACGAGGAGTGTGAGAAAGAGCCCTCCAGAGTTTCGCTTGGCTTGTGTTGAAATAAGGCATCTCAACATTGCCAACTACGAAGTGTGGTTGAGTATTGACAGAATGCCTTCACGCGCCAGGAGGGCTCCAGATGCTGGATCTTTGAATACCGGGTGACATGGTTTCAAGCTGTGTCTTGCTTCCTCTTTTCTCGTGAGCCGTCCGTGACCTTCAGTAGCAATGTCATGACGAAGCTTGCGACTATGCTTGCAAACAGAATAGCGATCATCACCCAGTTACTGCCCACATAAGCTGGGTTCCGCTTTGCATCAGCCGGCCATCCTGAGAATAGCGCATAGTTTGTGACGACACTACCAAGATTGCCAAGGCCAGATACTAGAGCGCTAGCGGCTGCGACTCCAACTTCGCCGTGTCGTGGTTGAAAGATCTCGGCAGTCCAAGTCATCGTGATAGGCACAGTAGGTCCAAGTCCATACCCTACGATAAGAAGTCCTACATACCGACCCCACTTGGCCGAAGCAGAGTCTCCTGAATAGGTCGAGATGAGAAGTCCAGCAATCTGCAATGCGGTTGGTAAACTAAAGAGTATAGCTCGATGCCGATGAAAGTAGTCGCTGATCGGGGTCACAGTGACGATGCCAACAAGATCGCATATCCAGATGGGTGCATAGAGTAGACTCAGCTCGACTCCGGTAAACGACGGATTTATGGCTTTCAATATGACAGTACCATAGCTTTGGACACCATTCCCAACGCCAACAACGCCAAAGTACATGATCAAAAGAGGCCAAAAACGCCAATCGAGGAGAACATTCCACAGATCGCGAAGCGTCCAGTCGGAGTGGTGGTAGGCTTGACTGAGATACTTGTAATGGAGAGCAGCATCGTCGCCGACCAAAGCTGGTCGTGGTGCGGGCAAGAATCTATTCCACCAACGAATTTTCCTGTGCTCGCCGGGCGCCAGCGGGCGATCCGGTAGCCACCATAGCAAGCTAAACCCAACAACCAGTGTGACCAGCCCCCAGATCAAAAACATCCACTGAAAGCCGACTAGACCGCCACGCCCGTCCATTTCCTGGAAGCCGGCACTGACGAGACCCACGACAGCAGCAGAAACCTGAGAGGCAGTGAAATACCATCCGATTCGTTTGGCCATGCGCTGGGGTGGATAGAATAGAGTGAGGAACAGCGACATGCCCGGCCACATGCCAGCTTCGACAGCTCCTAAGAGCAATCTCAAGACATAGTATCCCGCAGCGTTCTTCATCCCGACCATGGCCGTTCCAATGACACCGACACTGATAACGATTCGAGCAAGCCATACCGAAGGCGAGAGTCTGCTCATGGCCAGATTTGACGGAACCTCCAGGATGACATAGGTGACGTAGAACAATGCAAGGCCGGTGGATACTTGGTGAGGGGTGAGGTTTAGATAAGTCTCCAGATCATGGCCCTGCTCGGTGTCCATCGTCTGTGCCAGGCCGACATTCGATCTCACCGCCGAGCAGAGGAAGTACAACATCCAGAAAGGTGGAACAATCCTCCAATCGAGCTTGCGGTATATCTTGCGCATGCGGGCCGTCTCCTCGGGCGACAGATGTTGTTGTTCACTCTCTCCACCATGAGTATCGACGTTGTTCTCGTGGATGCCGACGTCCTTCAAGTCGCCACGCTCATCTGGCACCCAGCTGCCATCTTCCTCATCGTCTCGCATCTTGATCGTGGTGGTGACCAAGTCTAGACGAATCCGAAAGCTGAAGAACAGGTGACAGAGACCAAAGTGACTCCTGCAGTGAGTACATGTAGAACTCGACATTTTTCTTTAGTGATCGAATGAGAGACTTTAATCTTTCGGCCCGTTGTCCTCCCGCCCTCCCGCCCGTCCACGCCTTGCCGATATCGGAGGGTGGTCCCCGTTACGAATTTAGGTAGTGAATCTTTATCTCTCCTGCGATGATTATTCCGCGGATGATATATTAGTACCAAGATCTCTCTTGGAACATTCTCTTCGAGTATCCCGCCGGCTGATACAGCTGATTTGGCGCAGTCCAATTTGCCACCTCCCTGCTCTTGACTAGCATTCTCAGGAAGATAATGGCCTTCAAATGTTCCGCTGTGCGATCACGCTATGGATGTCCGAGTCCCGAAGAAGCAAGACCCTTCATGCTTGCTAGAATCGTCTTGCGATGAGAAACGTTCGCTACTACTGTGACGGGGGTCAACTTTACTGTTGTGCTGCATCCCCTTGAAGTCACTCTTACCGCTCTAGACGCAGCGAAGGAGTGTTGGAACTGAAGACTCCAAGAGAGACGCCAGAGGCCGATCAAGCATTGCCTGCTGATATTCATTGATCACGAACGTATCTCTAGGCTGATGTCTCCTTTGTACTCGCAGGTTTGTTAGGGGGGTATCCTGACTCCACCTGCTGCGGCGCTGCTGAGGCATGCACGATAGGTTTCCTACCGTTCGCTTGGTAGTAGAGGACGACATCTCCGCCTCCTCGCCAGAGATGCGACCGAATCGTCATGAGGGTCATGGTCGGAGGCACAAGCTACAGGCCAGTCAATATATCGCCACGACACCGTTGAGTGTCAAGGATGGAACTTACCTGGTTCTGACACCAGAGCTCCAGGTATTCCTCCGGCCTCCACACCTTCCCATCTCCACTTACTTCTCCTTCCGCGTGCGCAGGCTCGATCCTCTCGGCTACATATCCCATAATCTTCCTTGCACGCAACATGCGATTAGCATTCAAACGGTTGTTACCGTCACTCGCAATGCTTGGCAGTCCTGACCCTTGGAATGGTTCAAGTATGAACGAAATCTTAACAATGTCCTTTGCTGGGATCTGATTCCGTAGTAGCACTTCACCCAGCCACATCGGCGCGGCCTTCTCGGCAACATCGCACATATCGCCGAGTGCTCCTACCGTGCCCTCGAAGAGATCCGCGACGCCCCCGGCTTCAGGCCGGTCTTCTTGGATGAGGATTGTGGTGTTGAGGGGTGGTCTCAGCACGGGCGTCTCATTGGGCAGCGAAGGGACGATAGCTGATGGAACGTCAATCGTGGCTGGTGGTACGGGAAGGCCATTCTCAAAAGCCTGCTGAGCTTGCATCTGTTGGTGTAACAGGTCCTCGTAGGCGAATCGAATCTTCTGGACAGTACCGAGCAGGTTATCATCTACCACCCGACTGTTGCTCGTCTTACTCGAATGGGTGTCGGATTCGGTCTCTTCCTTCTCTTCTACCGGCGCAGGCCGGTCATTCGTTTGTGTGCGACCGATCTTCTTCATGCCGCTAAATGACATGCCCATTCTGAACTTCTTGCCGAATATCCCTTCTTTACCAGAGGTGGCGGTCGGCGGTCCTTCCACGGAGGGCGTTTGCGGTTCGTGGCTCTCCGTTGGCGTTGTTGCTGGCTGGGATCCTCCGGGTGTATTCAAGTGCGTGTTCGGCAATCGTGAGGTTGAAAAGTAGTCGGCGCTTCCTTCCCCGGAGTTTCGCGGGAGTTGTTGGGAAGCCGTCTGCTCAAGCGGCGCTCCCTCCTCCTCCGTTGGTGGCAGATTTGGCGCCGTTTTCGTTTGAGCAGGTGAGCTCGTGATGCCCGGAGTTGCAAGCCCAATGTTGGAACCTGGAGTCACTGGAGGTTTGACGCCATTCGCAATGGCTCTATGTGTCGGTACAGATGCTGTTTCCCCGGTATCGCGGCCCCAACCATTCATGTGTGCATTGGGTATCTGTATGCTGTATGGTGCATTCTCTCGCTGCAATCTCTGCTGCTCTCGAGTTGTCAAGAGCTGCTCCCGATAGATCTCGTCCCGCTTGATCTCTTCGGCGATTAGATTATTGAACAGGTACCTTAACACCCATTTCCCCAAGTTAATGCGCTGGTCTTCTCGGAAATCAATGTTGTCCTCCAGCTCCAGCTCGTCGGCATACATTTCAGCGTCGAAACAGGTGTTCTCCTCCAAGATAACGGCAACGCTGCCCGTTCGGGTGTCCACCGTGCACCAGTTTGCAACAGTCGAGTTTGTTGTGACCTCCTCCTTTACATCCTCGAGATGCCGTTTACCAAAAGATCGGATTGGCACACACTTCAAAAGGTCCCACATGACAACTTCGCCGGCGGTGTCTAGTGTTAGCACTCTTTTGCGATCATTCAACATTACGTGTTTTATTAGTCCATTCTGTCCTTCGACAGAGTACTCCGGTTGACCGCGAACCGGCTGCATTATCGATGCTTCAAGATTTTGAGACTCTAGCGTCGCTCTTCGTGTTGATGGGGAGTCGGCAGCCTCAACGAGGGGCGTAGGGAAGAAAGCGGTGTTGCTGAGACGTAGCATGTGCTTGAGAGGGATTTTGCGCTTTCCATGATCCTGCTGTGACGCTGTCTGGGTAAGATCCCGGCTGTTGGGTGGGCTTGGATACCTCGACTTGGCAGTTGCCGAGCTCAACCTGTGGGTATTGTAGTTCTCAGGCACTTCGATCTCGGCGTTATCCGTATTGACGTCGCGCCACCGATTGATGCTTGGTCTACTGGTGGCCGTCCATATGCAGTCTCCAGCAGTGATCACTTTGTGCACACCCTCATGCTCCTGGGCCACAGCGACGGAAAGGCCTTCGTCCAGTTCAATGGTGTTGCGAGTGTCTGTCTTGGCGACTAAGCCGTTCTTATCGCTGGAATAAAAGATGGACAAGTCGGGATCGGACGAGAAAAGGGACCACACGCTCGCATCATGCATAGTGAGGGTGAACATGCAGCGCCCGGCGATTGTACTCCAAGCCTTGACGGTTTGATCGCTGCTGGCAGTCATGATGGTTGATCCGTCCTGGCTGATCAGGATATCCCTGATGTTGTCTGTATGGCCGACCAGCTTTGTAACACGCTTGCCTGTCCTACAGTCCCATACCCGTACCGTGCTTTCCGGACCGCCAGACGCAAGCAGAGAGTTTGTTGCCGCCAGGGCATACACACTGCCCTTCTCCTTGCTCAACATGGTCGCTGCCTCGTCCGCGCCAACATCAATGCTCAGCCTCTGGCCATGTCCGTTCAGATCCCAGACATTGATCTTTCGATCCAATCCCCCACTCGCAACCCAGTCGCAAGTCGCGTACGGCACTGCTAGGGTCTTGACATAGTCGCTGTGAAGGCCAAGGGTTTGGGGAGGAAGTCCATCGGCAGCATTGGGTCGCCAGAGCTTGACTGTTATGTCGGAGGAGGCGGATATCAAGGCCTGGTTGGATTGCGCCAGAGCGATATCGTTGATCCAGTGGGTATGCGCCTGGACCTGCTGCCTGAAGGCCGTCGCGGGAGAGGCAGCGAGCTTCGCATCGTGATCTGGCGCATTGGCCCTGTTGTTCAGGTCGATGTTCAGATCCCAGGCGCATATCACACCGTCGCGACCGCCCGAGTAGAGCGTGGAAGTGTGGCTGTCGACGGCCAGCCCGTTGACGCCCAGCCGATGTCCGCCAGCGCTATTGGCGAGGGGCAGGACATAGCTGATGCGCTGGCGGGCCTTTCGAGCCATCGACCAGAATGTATGCTATATGATATGCAGCCCGCCACGTCTCTTGATCTTCTCCCCAACTGTGTCTGCTATTCTGGGCCTGCTCCTGTGCCCCGCGGTGCTGTAAGCCACTTGGGATATCGCTGGCAGCTGCTGTGCCGCCCTCATTCGTTCAGCCCTATGCCGTGTCGTGCGTGTCTCCTGTGCGCTCGGGGTCGCATACGCGTCGCCGCTGTCTTTCGGAGTGTCGTGGTCGGGCGGGGCTGATTATGGGAGGGAGTGCATGTGGAGTGTGCGGTGGGGCTCGGGACCAATGCTTCGTCAACACATCACAGGTTCCTTCGGCCTCGAATCGAACGCTGCTTGATCGCATGCAATGCAATGCCATTCCAGCCGACGCTACGCCGCGCACGTGGCACTTGCAGCCGCGGGACCACGTGCAATGACGCACATACGTCTTGGCACAATCTTAGCGTTTTGCGGGGCCCCTGACCACTAACGTTCACTCACATTCCCGATATGTGATCAACCATCAACAACTATCAACATCAATCCTTTTCGGTTTGATCACTCACGAGATCTCCTTTCGTGTTACTGGTGCACGGATATGGCCTGTTCTTCAGCACTTGTGCTCTGTTGCAATCGGCGGTAGCTCTGCCCAGTGTGCACGCAGGTACTGGGGTGCTGCAGAATTTTCTAGGTTTCCATGAGTCTTCTCACGCTTAGGACACTTGCGGCCGTCAATGCGAGGCAGTGGCGAACGCAGCAGATATGGCAAGATCAAGTTCAGAGTTCCGGCGTTAGCACCGTTGAGCTTCGACGCTGCAGCATCACCACCAAAGGCAGGCTATCGATATAGCACCGCATATTCTCATCTCTCGCAGAAAAGGCAACCTGAAGGCAGGGAGTACAGAAGCGACATCCCAGCGAAAGTCCGCCTACTAGTGTTTGCCCTGATCAGCTTCGAGCGTGGACCTTGCGAGGCGATCGAAAGGCACCGTGCCCTTGGACCAAGGAGGCAGGGTTGGTGCCGCTTCAGACATCGACCCCACCAGAGTACGATGCAGACGTGCAGGTGCAACTGGGGCAAAAGTCACCCCAATCTGTAGGTTCTCAAGATTGGGGAGAATGGCGAGCAGTAGGGCCATGTCTGCATGCATCAAGCACGTACCAACACGCAAATCTTACTCGATTTCATCGTAGAGCGCTGGGAATCACCGTAAGTTTTAACCGCTCGACAGCTTGGAGTACGTAGTCGCGTCTGTCCTCATTGATGCCTTTTGAAAGGTGCTCGCTTACATGAGGGACATTCACGGAGTGTACCGCTTGATAAGTTCGGAACTTTCGACCAAAGAACGGATAAGCTTGTGGATCTAATCGTGGATCAATCCGTCGGGGCCAGCAAGGTCGATATGGCGATCGTATAGCGGCTTAGGGTTATCCCGCAAAGCTTTGCTCGTCAGAGAGAGGCCGAGAAGACCTGGATTAGAGTCGTAAAAGACACCGACACGGCCAAGTAGTTCTGTTATAGATGAACATGTCCGCTGCCAATTGAGCGTCCGGGTCTCTTCGTATTTGCCTGGCCTGAAGTGATGGAGGAGCGCTGAAACGTTTCTGCGGATCGACGATGCGGGATTTGTTGTTACGACCACCGATGATGTTGGAGATAACAGATGTGTCCGCAAGTGGCTTCGAATGTGGGGACCGTGCTGGCTTTGTAGACTCTACGAGCCTTCAGATATGAAAGTGGAGAGCACGATGGTAATTACCGAACAACATAACACGTAGTGAACGAGCATAATTGCTTTACCCGCAGTTGCGGTGATCTCCTGTTATCCAAGAATGACATTTGTTATGTGCAACCAGTCAATGATTAAACGAGCCTTTTGCTTGTTGTCTTTATTCGAGCTCGGTCTTAGCAAAAGTCAACCTCAGAGTCGGGTCGCAAAGCCTGCTGAAGGGTGCCCATGACGTGGAGCAGTTTTCAAACCCGCTGTCAGGACGCCTCAAGCTGCGGCATGGCAGTCCACGCAAGTGGGGCTCTTGGTCTTTTCCAAGATGCATGCCGTCGCAGCGCTCTGCGCTTTGGATCCACAATCTCTATGATGTTTCGAGGATTTCGGATTCGCACATGCATGGCCCTGAAAGCCATGACAGATGTTGAGCGTACGCGCAACGAGCGAAGATCGTGATACCGCGGTCCGGCTGTCGTCGTGTTGTCTTGAGCCTTTCACCCTATGTATCTCATTGGTCACATAGCCCTAGTCCTTGTTGATAGAACGAAAAAGATGACCGAAGCAACACGTTGAAGGTTGATGCTGAAGAGAGAAGTGAAGTCGGACCAAATGGGCCCGGACCATGCCGTCTTCCGAAACCGAGGTATCACATCTTTGGCTGTCCAGTGCGTCTACTTTCCATGTTCCTTCTTCAGCGTCAAAAATGAATACCTTCCTGCTGATCCTCATCCTGCTCTTTGCATTCTTCCTGCTGATCCTCGTATTTTTCGCCCTTTCATCATGTCTAGGCGACGAGATCCGCTCAGTCTGGAGCGGACGGCGAAACCATCGCGCCATACCAACAACTTACGGCATCCAATACGCTCGGAACATGGGCATGGGCGGTGGAAATGAACATATAGAGATGGAAGACATGCTTGGGAGACGTCCTTCCTTCGAAGATGATCATTCAGATTGAGTCAGAATTCTACGTCTTTGCCTGTTGGTCTCCCACTTTCTCTCTGAGCTTCCTGGTCACCATCGATAGGCGGTAGAGAGAAAGGCTTGATGACGAATTTTCTTCGACTGACTGTGAATGCTAGGTCTTCTCCGAGGCTGTTCCCAACGCTCGCGCCTCCTTCGCCGCGCTCTGTGGTGATGGGTAGTCTGTGGAATTTGACCATGCCTTGTGGTTGCTCTTCGGAAGCCCTTGCCCCGCCACTCTCAGCTAGAGCATTGGAGGCGTCCATGAGATGTGGAAAGGGCGTGAGTTCGACCACGCCATCGCTTAGGATCTCCGCCCACCGCACGAGGCCGGAGGTGCGAGGATAGAGTTCAAGCGGGAGCGTGATGATTGCTGTGAGTCTGGTCGAATATTGGCGCAGGAGGGCTCGGAGAGAGCGACAGAAGGCCAGGAAGGCTTCTGGTCGGCTGCAAGTGGGTGGATAGAGTGCCGGGCTAAGAATCGACGGGATGACTAGTCTGTGTATGCTGTCGGAGGGTGAGGAGACCAGGCTTTGAGATAGTGACTGCATTATTCTCTCATATGTCTGACTTGGAGAGATGGGGATGTGATTGACCTTCGCATCTGCTGGGAGGGTGATGCGTTTGGCAAGATCGAATGTGTGGCAGAATGGTGTCTCTACCTGCGGAGTTCCACTGAATGTTGAGGGGATGCTGCGGTCTGGCAGAGCTGCACTTACCATCAGTCGTGAAATAGGAAAGCCAATGCGTGGAGCATGCGAATTATTCTTCGGGCTATGTATCATGGACACTCTCAACGCACCTCTTTCTCCAGCTTGACCTAGCCGTTCGTATCGCCAAGCAATCTTCATCTTCTCGTCATCGACCGTGGACACCTTTGCAGCCTTATCTCTCCCCTTCTCTTCCGCTATGCCAGGCAGCTCCCTGACCCATCCTTCTCCCACACCAACAACATGCAGCACATGTCTCTGGCAGATGCCTTCAGCAGCGTAGTACTTCAGCAGCGCGCCGGCAAAGTCGGTGGTGCCGCTCTCTTCCACGAGTAAGCTCGACCCGAGCGCGAGCCCAGCATGGCCGGCGAGCAAACCATCGAGTGAAGGAGTGCCGGTGGAAGTGGTCGGGTGTGAGGTCAGCGGCGAAGGTCTGACGCCGGGCGCCGCTGTAGCATTCTCCAAGGTGACATCGTTTGAGGGTGATGACGCTGCTGACGTGCGGGCGAGGGCTACGTTGCGCTTTCTGAAGGCCATGCGGGTTGAGGGGGAAGATGTTGGAAGCGATGCGACCGGTGGCCGTTCAAGGTCGGCACAAACTCTGACAATAAGGTAGATATCTAGAGTCCACGCACACACGCAGAGTGCACGTATCCGGCTCGGGTATTGCGGGAGTCATAACAGCCGGTCTTGGCACGGAATCTTCTCCAGCAACTACCAACGACATCACCAGTCTCAACCGATCAACACCAATGGAAATGCGTCGTCCTCATATTACATGAGAAAATACGTGATGGCATAATCTGAATTGCGCTGAGACTTGGCCGGAGAGGATGTCCAGGCACGTCGGCCCGGACGGCAAGGCAAATGAATCGTGAGAAGGTGCCGCCTCCCTCCTCGCGTCTCGGTACCATCGGGATAAGGTACAGATTGGGACCCCCTCCTAGTCTGCAGCATTCCAATTGTCCTGATCACGGGAGTGGAGTGATCTTGGCGGCATCAGAGCGGAAGTCATGGTCATAGCCTGTGGCCAGCTCAATGCGGTCTGCTGACACCTTGGGACCGGCCTCGAACTCCACGCCATCCTGATAGAGCCCCTCCACTGGCTGCGCTTTGATCTCGAGCTCGTCCTTGCGGTCCGCCGGCCTTGACACTCTCGCTTCCAGCCCAAGACGGCGACACCGGTCGTGCCGCTCCAGGACCAAATGCTAAATCCAGACACCTTGCGCTGAATGTCTTCTTTCTTGGCACTGGATCACACAACGACAGTTCAAACGCATGAGCCCTCGTCAAAGTGCGCCAAGACAATTTCTACACTGCTCCAAATATTGATTCCATCTGCTTCGGCCCATGCCTGATTGCCGTTACCGAACGACTTCGCTGGTATCATGAGAGGGTCCTCAGCAGGGTATCTCGAGCCAAATGCCAAAGGACTGTACCTTTTTGGAGTATGCAGTCGCAGGCTGTCGTAGCGATTCCGCCAGACGTCTCCTACGTGTGGAGTCTTCTCAAAGACAACATAGCTGGATGCCAGGGCCCTGTAGCCGGCCTGCTGTGGAAAGTCGTGCTTGACCACCGCGGATTATGACGGCACCCAGTGGCATTCTCGCTTTGTACAGACGAATCGTTGACTGCTGCCGGCGGCTTTGCCACGTCGGGGCTACCATGGCGTTCAGGACGCTCCATCCACGTTTCAGCACAAACTTGCCAGGTTGCATCGGGACACCGTAAGCAGACGACAATACCTGCGGCCGACACCGTGAGACTCTCCCGTTTGTGGAAGAGGTAAAGTCAACGTCGATCCAATTGAAGCCGGAAAATCTCGGGCTATTGATGCTCTATCGAAAGGATCGACATTCTTGCCTGTCGCCAATGCCTGCAAGGTCGAGTTCACCACTTCGGCGGACAAAGAGTAGTCGAGAGTGGTGTGTCAGCGTGAGAACGTTCCTTCACACGATACTGCTTGTGAGGCGGTTCGGCTGCAAGTTGTTGAGCTGTGCAATAGCGTTATCGGCCTGAAAGCTGAAGCCAGTACCATCAGGCACAGAGCCATTTGGTAGCTCGCCCGGTATATCATCGAAAGACACAGCAAGAGGACGTTTCTTGCCAAAGCTGGGTCTCGTCATACTTGTTAGCAAGAATGCCGCACAGGCGGCAGATGATCGAAACGGAAACAGACATCCCATATTTCGAGGCTCTTATCGCGCGACACATGGCGAGTATTGACGTACATATTCTCAATCACATGCTCGGGAGCGGATTCATGCCCCCTCGGGTCTTCTGCAACCCCGCAGAGTGTGAAGCTCCATAAGCAAACCTCAGTGCCGCCTTGCCTGTTATTCAGCAGACGGACCGAGTCCGCTTTACCCCTCTGGAGAGATACCACTTCGCAAAGTACCGCGGCAAGCAATACGGCAAATGACCCAAATGTGAAGGCTGCATTGCCATCTTCCTGCGCAGCACTTCCAGCTCTGCGATTTGCTGCCCGTGGCCAGCTCGGGACAGGAATTGAAATTGGTCCGTAGCACTCACTCACTCCTTCCTCTATATTCCTGCACCGTAGCCTTGGCGTTCAACCGAAGACGAATGAAGAAAGAAAAGCTAGGTAGGGTTGAAAAGCGATGTTGTGGTCCGGAACCGGCATTTGCACCACTTTCGCCTCTGTGTGCATTACCTGCACCGACCCGAGCAAGGCAGCTTCGCTTCTCTTCTCCACATTCTGAGCGGTCCGGCCACACGGGCTGCTTGGTACTAGAATATACGAGCAGTTGTCTGCTGGTCGAGCATAATGGCACTCCTCATCGTCGCCGGCATCGTACTCGCCTCGTCTTTGATCTACTTCGTTGTCTCGTCCCAGAACAAGTCTCCGGCAAATGGTACATTCCCACCAGGTCCACCAGGACTCCCGGTGCTGGGCAACTTACTGTCCATCCCGTCAAGGCACTCATGGCTGCAATTCTTCGCCTGGTCTAAGCAGTATGGTCCTCTTTACCGCCTCAACATTGCTGGTCGCGAGCACTTCATCGTGAGCAGCGAAAAGATCGCCAACGATCTGCTACGTGACCGTGGTAATATCTATAGCTCACGCGAACAGCTACCAGCCGCTGTGGGCCTACTTTCGGATAATCTGCGACCGCTCTTCTGGCCTTCTGGTGAAGAAACTCGCCAGGGCCGGAAACTGATGCATCAATTGTGTCAGCCGTCGTCAGCCGCCAAGTACGAGCCCACGCAAGTACTGGAGAGTATCCGCTTGTTGGAAGACTTGATTCGCAAGCCACAAGACTATGAGAGATGGTTTATGCGTTATTCCGCCGGTCTTATTTTCCGTCTCGGATTCGGCAGGATCCTGGAAGAAAACGACCCGCTGCTCGATCGGATCTATCGTGTGGTACACAATGTTGAGCGGGTAGCCAGTCCTGGCGCGTACGTGGTCGATGTGCTTCCCTGGATGCGACACCTTCCCGATGCCATTGCTCCGTTCAAGCGAGAGCTGAAAGCGCTCCACGTGGAGGAGCTGGATGTGTTTCGCACCTTGTTGAGAGACACGCGCCAATCCATGGCTCGAGGCGATGCTGCGGAGTGTTGGGAGAAAGTGTATCTGGAAAACCAAGACCGATATCGTCTTACGGAAGATCAAGGAGCATACGTCGTGGGTACGCTGTTCGAGGCAGGTGCAGGTACTACGGCCGCAGCGATGATGAGCTTCGTGCTCGCCATGGTCCTGCATCCGCAGGCATACGCCAAGCTGCAAAAGTCCATAGAGTCGGTCGTCGGCTCCTCTCGCCTTCCTGGGTTTGAAGACATACCGCAGCTGCCCTACGTCCGCGCGGTTGTCAAGGAAGTCCTCCGATGGCGTCCAGTCACCGCAGGTGGAATCCCACACATGTCTACCAAGGACGATACTTACATATCTCCAGCAACTGGCAAGACCTACTTCATTCCCGCCGGCACAAATGTTCACCCCAACCAATGGGCCATTCATCGTGATGAGACTCTCTACCCCAATCCGGAGTCTTTTATCCCGGAGAGATGGCTTGATCCAGAGTATCCTACGTATCGCGAACCGTTGGATACATTTCCCAATGTCCAGCACTTCAGTTCTTTCGGCTTTGGAAGGAGGATATGTCCCGGAATGCATATTGCCGAGAGGAGTATGTACCTGTTGAGCGCACGCATTGCATGGGCTTGCAATGTGTCGAAAGCGAAGGATCCGAAGACCGGGGAGGAGATGGAATATCCGGAGTATGACTATGTGGAAGGTTTCAATGTTCAGCCAAATCCATTCCCGTTTGAGCTCGACCTCAGGGATGAGGAGAGGGGGAAGATCGTGCAGGATGCGAGGATCCAGGCCGACCAGGGTGATCCGTTGAAAAATTGAGCGAGGAGTGAAGACGTCTAAGCGAGCAAATGATTCGTAGCGCCGAGAATTGTCCCGTCATGACTTTTTGAATGCATAGTGAGTTAGTGTATACTCATATTGTGGAAGGCCCACTAGTGGCGAAATGGCTCCGAGAAGGAGGTATCGATCACGTGAGACAGATGGCCCGAGGGATCGGGGTTGGTCACGTGCAGAAGTGGCGGAACGCGATTGCTGCCTGAGTCGCGTCACCGCGTCTGCATCCGAATATTAATCTCTCTGCATCGACTCCGACTTTCCACCTCATCTCATCTCATCTCCTCTCACCTGATCCGTTTCATCTTCCCTTCCACCTTCATCGGGAACACTCGATCGAAGAGATGGAGTCGCCATCGTCGCCACCGCGTGGCACGAAACGCAAAGCAAGTGAGATGGCGCCTCCCCCCCGAATCCGGGCGCTGCACCAAGATGTCGTCAACAAGATCGCAGCCGGCGAAATCATCGTCGCTCCTCAGCACGCCTTGAAGGAGCTCATCGAGAATGCAGTGGATGCAGGCGCCACCAATCTTCAGATCGTCGTCAAGGAAGGCGGCCTGAAGCTGCTCCAGATCACCGACAATGGCTGTGGCATCGACAAAGACGACTTGCCCATTCTGTGCGAAAGATTCACCACGTCCAAGCTGAAGGCGTTCGAAGATTTGCAAGCAATCGGCACCTACGGCTTCCGCGGTGAGGCTCTGGCCAGTATCAGTCACATTGCGCACCTTTCCGTGACCAGCAAGACCGCCGAATCCAGCTGCGCATACAAGGCGTGCTACAGCGGCGGCAAATTGACCCCTCCTAAGCCTGGTGCAAGTGCAGACCCCCAGCCATGTGCCGGCAAGCAGGGCACGACCATCACCGTGGAGGATCTGTTCTACAACGTGCCGACCAGACGTCGTGCCTTCCGCTCCCCGAGCGAGGAGTACGCCAGGATAGCAGAAGTCGTCGGCAAGTATGCAGTCCATTGTGAAAGAGTCGCCTTCTCTTGCAAGAAACACGGCGAATCCGGTGCAAGCATTTCTGTGCAAGAGAATGCCAATATTCGCGACCGCATTCGCATCACCAACAACAGCGCAGTGGCCAACGACCTCATCGAGTTCCAGATCAAGAACGACCAGTACGGCTTTCAGGCCGACGGTCTCGTCAGCAATGCCAACCACAGCGCAAAGCGGACGACCATGCTGCTCTTCATCAATCACCGAGCAGTCGACTCATCTGCCATCAAGAAGGGCATCGAGCAGACATACGCCGCGTTCCTGCCAAAGGGCGGCAAGCCTTTTCTCTATCTGAGTCTCGAGATCGATCCTGCTCGCGTCGACGTCAATGTCCATCCCACGAAACGTGAGGTCAATTTCCTCAACGAAGAGGAGATCGTCGAGCTCGTTTGCGAAGAAATCCGGACGCTGCTTGGAAAGGTCGACACCAGTAGGACATTCATGACGCAGAGCCTCTTGGGCGCGGCAACAACGCCAAGCCTCCCGAAGCCATCAACCAAGCCTCCAGACGGCACGTCGCCGTCGGCGTCGATCATGCAACGCCCGTCTCCCGCACAAGCGGCAGGCAAGAAGCCGTATGAAAACAATCTCGTTCGGACTGACGCGAAGTCGAGAAAGATCACCGCAATGCTACCACAAGCGCAACGCGCATCGTCACCATCTCGCAAGGCAGGCTCTGACGGCATGGAATACGAGTATACGGACAAGGAGGCAATCGTCTGCCGCCTGAATTCTGTCAAGGAGCTGCGGGCCTCGGTGCGAGAAGACATGCATAACGATCTGACTGACACGTTCGCTAACCACACATTTGTTGGCATCGTGGATGCAAGTAAGCGCATAGCTGCCATCCAGGGCGGGGTGCGCGTGCTTCTGGTGGACTACGGACTGGTATCCGCGGAATACTTTTACCAGCTCGGACTGACTGACTTTTCCAATTTCGGCTCTCTGAGCTTCCAGCCGCCGCTGCGTCTGGCAGAGTTGCTCAACATCGCCGTTGCTCAAAGCAAGGCCATGGAACCGGACGATGTGGCAGTGGACTGGGACAGCATCGTACCCGCGGTAGTGGAGCAGTTGACGTGTCGAAAAGACATGCTCTCGGAGTACTTTGCATTGAGCGTTTCGGCAGAAGGTGAGCTGCTTAGCATTCCATTGCTGGTCAAGGGCTACACGCCCTCGATGGCCAAGCTTCCCAACTTCCTTCTTCGGCTTGGACCTCACGTCGACTGGACAAACGAGAAAGCCTGTTTCGAGAGCTTTCTGCGCGAACTCGCAAGCTTCTACGCGCCCGAGGCGCTCCCACCGCCGTCTGATGACGAGGACGAGGAACTGTGTGAGCGAAGACAACATGTGCAGCGCGCTGTTGAAAACGTACTGTTCCCCGCGTTCAAGTCCCGACTGGTGGCCACGACGGGCCTGCTCCAAGGCACGATGGAAGTGTCCAACCTCAAGCGCCTCTACCGCGTGTTCGAGCGATGCTAAGGGACAAGCGCGACATGAGCCTTCGCCTTGACCTCGTGACCCGCATCGAATGCACGACGTACGGGTCCGACCGTGTCTATGAGGTTGTAGTGAGAAATGTTCGACTTGCCTGCTGTAAATACTTGAACTGAGATGTACAGTTGACCAAAGTCTCAAGCCTAGTAGTGACATGTGGGCGGCGTCTTCTTCGGCTCGCGCCTTGCGTCCTTGGCCAATAGGCAGGCTCGCAATGCTGATAGAGTAGGTCGTTCTCTCGTATAGATACAGATTAGTATATAAATCATATATAGATTTAGCATATAGATTAGTATATAATCGGTATATATATATATATATATATATATATATATACATATATATTGATGATGATGCGTTCCGAGTGAAACGCGAGATACTCTTGCACCCTCACACGTTGCAGCGTCGGCAACAAGGACACGTCGCACGAGATGGTGGTTGGGTGGCAGATTCGACCTTTCCACACGTGTGACTTCTCCATATTTATGGAACGGGAAGGAAACACGTTCACATTGGCAGTTGATCGAGATGAAGATGGGTTTGGGGTCACAGGTGGCGATGATGCGTCGGTGTGATGGCGTTGCGAGTGTCGTCGCACCTGTTGCTACAGCCTCGCCGATCACGCTGGACCAATTCATGTCATGCTTCCTCGTCACTCTTCCAGCACCATTTCATCCGCCGGGCGTTTCATCTCGGATGGAGATTACTCGCAAGTTGTAACGCGCGAGAGACATCACACATGAGGGGGGAAAGCCTAAGCAACGCGCACCTGCTCATGCTGCCAGCAGTGTGCGGCGAGTAGATGTAGTGGGCAGGCGTCGAGTGCGCGGTGAGCCTGCGGCAGCCCAAACGTTGGCCCGCCCCGCCCCTGGAGAGCAGAAGAAGAGTACAAGAAGACCGCGAAGATCTGCCCGGAGTCCGCACGGAGTCTGCACGACACCCTCTTGGCCCCCCCGGGATACCGTCACGACCTGGAAGGTCTGGCATTGTACCGCTACCAGCGCTACCAGCAATCCGTTCAGGAGAACCCCAACTTCTACTTCGGCCCCATCGAACTCCTCCAATTCGGCGCCGCCTCTTTCCTCTACACCCTCATGCCATCCGGCACCCGCAACTACGCTGCTGACGAGGATACCATCTCCTCTTTCTTCGGTGCCGAAAAGCAATCCGACGGCACCTACACCTTCAACGGCATGGAGAAGATCCCCGACAATTGGACGAACCGCATCCACCCGTACGATATTGTCGGGGTCATCCAAGAGATCCGTAACATGTACGACTTGCATCCCGTCCTCTTCGGTGGTAACACTGCCGACGGCTCTTTCGATACCATCAACTTCGGCGCCATCCGGGACGGCAAGCTGCCCGTTGACCTAAGCGTTCACGACGTGCAATGCTTGCTCTACCAGTTGCTCACGGAGCGTGTCCCGACTTATCTCGACGGCCTTGTCACTCCTACCGTTGAGACGCTCTCTTTGATTGAGAGCAAGCTCAGCCGCACCTCCTTCGCTAACTTGGGCTGCCCCCAGGCTCTCACCAAGTAGGGGCGGCATTATGTCCGTCATACAGCACGTACCAGAGCGTTGATGATATGGCGGAACGGCAGGAAGAGACCACAGACAGGTCTTACCAGCCGTGGGGCATTTTTTCAGCATGTATCAGCGACAAGTCTGTGGAAGGACTGGAAAATCAATATCATTACGATTGTACATCTTCACCCTGCAGACCTTGGCTCATCCAACAAGGCAATGAAGCTTCGATTCCATCATTTCCTCCACAGCACAGAATTTCTATCCGCGGTATATCTTGGCTTGTTCTCCGGCAGAGATTATCTCTACTAGCCGGCCATCCTACAAGGATGAGCTTCTCAAATTCTACCGAGGGCTCCCGCGATGCATCATGATCAATTTTCTAGCGGATATCATGTCTCCTCGGTCATCGGGAACATGTCAAGTTTTACTATGCTATTCAGTGCTCACGTCTTAGATCTCGGTCAATGTTCCGGCGGAGACGATGTCTCTCGGGTTATCTCTCTGCGACCAGTCTTTGCTGTGCTACCTGAGCAGTCGCCAAGAGACAAGCCGAAGACATGAGGTGGAAATAGTCTTGCACCGGGATGTTGAACCTCGTATTCTTCGTAGGGCTGCCTTTTCGCTCGAGATCCGCACTAGAAGGGATTCTGCCGAGAGATCCAGAAGAGACTTCTCTAGATGCGAATCACTGATGCGAACGCCAGAACGCGGGATGAGATGTTGGTGGAGAAGCTGTCGCTGTAGTAGTCGACAGCGGTGGAAATGAAATCGTGCGTCTCAAATTCTAGTGCCTGAGGCATCTCTCTCTCTCTCTCGGGCCGTCATTAATCCGCGGCATGAATCTTTTGAGGCTCCAACTTCGCGTTCATGAGAATAACAAACCCAATCCACGACAACACCGACTCTCCTTCTCCCCACCACTCACCAAGCTCGGCCGACCTCGAGTGTCTCTTCTCGCAATCATGGCCGACGCCCAGCTCTACGAAGAATCCTTCTCCGCAACCCAGATCCTCGACCAGACATACGACCGCGTCCACCGAATCCTGGGAACCTCGTCGGACAGCAGCACGTCAATCACCCTCGACATCAACAGCGAACTCTATCCCATCTCCGCGGGCGAGACATTCTCGTGTCTCATCGCCTCCACCCTCAACCTCGACGGCACGAAAGATGAGGGCCAGAGTTGGCGCAAGAACCAAGGGCTCGAGGGAGGAGGCAGCCTCGCGGACATGTGGGACTATGTGTGTTATGGCAAGGTCTACAAGGTGGAGGATCCGGATGATGGTGATCGGATGTGAGTATACAGATCAGACCTCAAGGAGCGCGGCAGTGTAACAATGTCTGACGAAAGTGTCATGTTGCAGCAAGGTGTACATCTCCTTTGGCGGCCTGCTCATGGCGCTCGATGGGCCGTACAAGAAGCTCAGCCCGCTGAAGATCGAATACGTCTACTTGCTGCTCAAGAAGTAGAGTCCAGACGCGAACAGTCACGAGTTCGAGGCGCGAGGCGCATCGAAGCAGCACAAGAGGCTCGCAGCTTCACGCCACACGAAAAGGCGATTAGCGAGGCGTTCGGGGACATGAATGCTGGCGTGAAGACGTAGTCATTTCTACGCGACACATTCATGGGTATCATAGCTACGCTGGGCACCGTACATTTTGCCGCGCTGCAAATGCGCCGGTAAAGGATCTGTCTACGGCATACGCGCTTGCGTCGGGAAGTCCAGCCTCCGATGCAGACGAGCCACAATCTCGATATACCCCTCATCCGTCTCCGGCGTCAGGATGCCATGCCGAACGAAGAAATCGAGCAACACCAGCGCACAGTTGGGCTTGAACTCCCCGTCTCGAAGCGCTTGCTTGGTTTCTTCCACCGTCTTCAGCTCGAAGCCTTCCACTTCGTCATCCGAAGGCTTTGGCACCACATCCTCAGATAGCTCCAGATCGTAAACGAATTGGCACTCTGGCTGCAACAGCCTCGTCTCCCCTCCAGCCCTGTGATCTCGAATGTGGAAGTATGTGACCGTTCCAGCGGCCTTTGCCCCCTTTCGCACAAGTTCTTCTGGTAGACTGGCTTCCTCTGCTGATTCCCGCACCAAGCTCTCAAATGGTCTCTCGCCCGTCGCTATACCTCCCGCAACGGTGTTGTCCAGCATCCCTCCGTACGTCTGTTTCTCCGCTGCTCTTCTCGGAACCCACAGCTTCATCTCCCCCTCCGCGTTCCTCGTATATGCGGTCATGTGTACGCCGTACGTCACAATGCCAAACAGTGCACTCGCGCTCCTCTCCATACTGAACATCAATTCGCCCTTAGGCCCGTATACGGGGTATAGCTCGTCCCGCCATTTCGACAGAACCTTGAAATGTCCCGTCGCATGCATCGCTTTCACGGTAGCTTGCACGATCGCAGATCTCTCCTCCTCGTTCGACCCGGAAATCAACGTCAAACTCCGATCCGAATCCTCAACCTTCCAATCGGGCAATCCCCTGAACACCTCGGCAACACTCGGCAACACATATCCCAACTCCGTCTCCGGATACCCTCTTACATATAATGCATAGTACGTGTTGATATGTGCAAAGAACTTCTTGGGATCGGTCTGGTAGTAGGGGAAGTTATCGCATTCGTTTATGAGGTCCAGGTTGGACTTGGGACCGGAACCGATGGGCGCCGGTTCGGCGAGTTCCATCGTTATGGGTTCGCGTTGTTCGATCGCGTCGGGATCGATGCTTCCTGTCGTGGAGGGACCGTCGGGGTCATTGTCGCCGTCGTAGTCTTCGCCCTCTTTGGGTTCCCAGGTGGGGAGGGGTGGGAGGAAGGAGCGGAGGCGGTTGAGGTTGAAGGCCATGCTTTGTTGGGGATTGATCAAGAATGTTATTGTTGGGAAGACAGGATGCTCTGCTGTGTGGTGAGAGATGTTGTCTGTGTGTCGGAACAGTCGTCTGTCAGAACAAGTGGAAAAGCTGACGAGTCTCATCAAGGTTGACTGTTTGGTGGAGCTGAAGTGAGGCGCCGTCGGCGAATCTTCGGCGGAAACGAGGGGCATTCACTTCACTTTCTCTTCTCACTCTCTCGATATCACTTCTACATCAACATCACGGCGTCCATCTACTACCCATCAAAGGCACTTTGGAATCCCAAATCGTCTTTGAAGAACGAGCTCGCGCTGTCGTCTACATGCGTTTGCACACCCGAATCATTCCACAAAGACATTTCCTCGACGCGGCTATGCATTTTTGGCTTGCGTGTGGAGAGGCCGATTGCTTAATGTCATTGTGGGACGGTGGTAGGTAGGTATGTCCGATGACGCTTGTGGAGATGCTGGCTTGACACTGAGATGGCCATGTCACTCTGCACGTAGTAGGTAGACAAGGCGGAAAGGTTCACGGAAGGATCTCAATGCTCGCGAAGGCTATGCACATACACAGCTGAGACAATGAAGATATCAAGTACGACAGAAGGTCCACCAATTGGGCCAGAAGCTGTATCGAAGTACTCCAAGAGCCGCTTTCCCTGCCGAATATGCTATCCAGAGTGCTCTGGCCGCCCTTCTGGCCACAACCGCTCTCGCTTTCCGACCGAAGCTGCCTCTTCCAGCGCGAAATACCATTCCCGTGGCTGGTGCAACATTTCTCTATCGCTACCGAGGAGAAGGTTCTTCCGTTGAAGTCATTGATGGAAGACTAATCCTTACGGAAGACTACCCAACACGTATCCGCCCGTGTTCTCAGACCTATGGTACGCAGAACTCCACTGGATGCTGTTTGGCGAAACAAACGATGCACCGACATTGCGACTCGTAAGCTGATCATACATGAGGCAATCCATTGCGACTAACATAGAAGCAATTTGCCTCCAGTACAGGCTCCCAATACGTCTGCATCGCTCAAGACCTCTCTGTCCACCACACCTTACCCGGCGCCACCGTTTTTCTGCGCCGATCTCAACTCTTCACCAGGAACGAAACGGCAACGGACCTCTGAACAGCTTCGCCGCTCGTGCGGAGGGAAATGTTATGGGAGAGAACCTATCGTTGACAAGCACTGCAGTGAAGGGTTCATCGAGAATTTGATCAACGCTCCGCAAGTGGGTCCTTACTACATTTTCCCCATGATGCCTACCTCCTTCTCATACGCCCTTCGTGACTTTCTTCTATACTCACTTTCTATATGCGGTTAGGTATGTTATGGGGTAGTAGCAGCTAGGAGTCTCTATAGCGCGCCTAAGGACCAACCGCGCCTATTTATATATAAGGTAGCTTTATAACATAGACCCTGAATCCGGGTAGGGGAAGTTAGCTATCTCGATAACGACGAGTCTATAGCTTTCGATTATATCAAGGGGGCTGTCGGTATTGGACTAAAGAACAATCTATTGAAATTCGTACTAAGTATTTCTAAAGATTACGAAGTGTATCGACTAGAAACTAAAAAAGCTCGCGTTGCAGAGCCGACAAAATTTTCCCCTACCCCCAGTCTAGGCATATATAAGTTATTCTGAGGCTCCATTCAGCCTCTCCAATGTCAACTTTTCGACATCATACTTGTCACCTGCCGCGCTGCCCGAGGAGGAACCCCCAAGTGAATGTGGTTCGGTAAATCTTCGGACATGGCGGGAGTCTCCGTTTTTAGCGTCGTTCTCTGGAAGTTTCCGGTAACGTCTCGAAATGACACTCGAGTTACGCTCTTTTAATGTGGAGTATTGCGAGCATCAAACATCTTCAAATCACTCGGCAATCCAATCGCAGAACTTCATCAACCCACAGCGCTCAGAGAGAACTATCCCCGCAGATCGACCATTGTTCTGAACAACCAGAAGGATTTCGAGCCGCTGAGATTGGCGAACCAAAAGGACAATAAGTCCTGCTAGACGGCAAAGAAATACATACTAGACGAGGTTCGAGCGATCCGGGTTGTTACGACCGCTGGGAGTGTCGTCAATCATCGTTTGATCCACCCGCCATGTTCGGCCTCATCATCTCCGGCCGTCCAGTCGACGCCAATCCCCAAGCCATCACAGAAGCCCAATACGCCTTCCGAATACCAACAACACCCGTCTTCAGCCACATCGTCGTCTTCATATTACCCGGGATCCAATTACCAGAAGGAACAGCAGCGACAGTATACGTACAGATCCCACCTTCACAAGAATTCAAGCTCCTCGGCGGCATTGGACCGGGAAAGGAAAGTGCAATCTTCAAAGTCTCTGGGCTCAAATCGAGGGGAGCGGCTGATGCGGATGGAAATGTTATGGCTGATGATACCATGGCCGGTGCAGCGGCTACGGGAGGAGATATCGTGGTTGGGATTTCGATTGAGCCGGTTGCGCAGGTTGAACAGCAGCTCGCGACATTGCAGTCTGGAGGTGTACCAAATCAGCCGTCAAGTGCTATGGTGAGGCTGAACCCGAGTAGTGAGAATGCTAAAGTCACCACGAAAGTGCTGGCGCAGAGGATTATCGGCAATGCTTTCAACTTTCTGGCGAGTTTTGGAAGTGATACCGTTCCATTGAAGGCGTTTCAGGATTGGTGGGTAAAGTTTGAGAAGAAAGTAGAGCTGGATCCTAGTTTTCTGGAGAAGGAACAATGATGAAGAATTCACACAGACGTGCAAAGCTACGCAACTGTCTCGCGGAAGGAGTCAATGAGATCAGCGGCGACTATCAAAGGACTTCCGGGTACGAAATGCCAGTATCCAGGCTTGTCTTTGCGTATAACAGCTTACCAGAGCTATTCTTTCGGTTCTAGGGGCTTCAGAACGTCTCTGTCAACTCGAGGTAAAGATATGGGCTCTTCGCTAGTTCCATTGAATTGGCCAGACTACGTGCTTCACTTGGGACAAGTCGCGGGACTGAAGCGTACGTATCTTCATGAAGACCTGACAAGATTTCAATTGGCTCGTAAGTGAACCACAGAACCTCTCGTACGTTCTCTTGAGTCTTTCGAGCTCCTACTCGGGTGGCTAGACCGATCCATTGCAGCTCTTAAGGTCGTTCCATATACGCTCGCACAAACAGAATCTTAGGATCAGGGACGCTGTCCTGACGACGACTTCACCATCTGCAGTGGCCAAAACGCTCTTATTGCCGTATCTCAATAAGGCACTAAATTTTCAAACGACGGAGCAGGCTCCCGTAACGATTTCACTGCAGATTCGCGCTGGGGTCGCTGCCGCCCCCATTATGCACTGGTGTCGGGATTCCAGTCCCACAGCCGCACTGTCCCGGTCCCCCAAGCCCATTGTCAAAAGCTTGCTGTACGGAGAGAATGCGATGTTCAATTCGCTCATAACAGCTGGGATTTGGAGACGCGACCTGGGCCTGTTCTTTCTCATTGGCTTCGAGCAGGTGCGTAGCGCCGAGGGTATCATGTGCCGCCGAGGCGACATGGACTGGAATAAAAATTTGTATCGCCAATATGCCCGGCAAGGACTCTCGCCCGAAGAGAAATATTCCATGCAGCACGAAATATACAGCCTAGACGTCTGCATGCTCGAGATCGGGCTGTGGGACTCGTTCCTGCTCTACTATCCCAATGGCAGAGTCAAAACTCCCCACGCGGCCCTGCTTGGGCTTTCAACCGAGAAATTGACGGGAGACCTGTACGTCGAGGTCGCGATGAATTGCCTGAAGTGCCTGAACGAGGACAATATGGACATTGCGGATGAAGGCGAATTCGACGTCGCTGGTGGCGGAGCCGTGGGTGTCCGCTATATTGAGAAGGTAGTTCAGGTCGTAGCTGGATTGTTCCGTGCACAACTGACCAGTCTTGGCAGATTCTCTTGAGACTGAAAAGTATCTCCGTTTGACGAATGTTGCGTGCAGAGTCGAAGCCAGGAGGAGGAGCCAGCCGCTCTAGAGCATTGGAATGGGCTTGAGCCTCATCAGGACATCATGGAACTTGCTTCTTTCAAAGTGTCTTGATAGATTGGGCTATCGGTCCCAATCGCTTCTTCTTCCAGTTCCAATCCTCTCTTGGCCAGCTCTCGAGCGGTGCACTTATCGCTTTGGGCCAATGCCAACTTTGCTGCAGCCATATACATCGTGGCAACTTCTCGCCCTCGAATACCTTCTTCCTCGTATGCCACGAGCAAGTGTTTCAAGACCACAAGCTCACCTTCGGAGTTCTCTTCCGAAGACGATGCTTTTGTTGCGAAAGCCTCCAGTCGTTGACGAATGTTTTCTCTGCGGGCTTCGCTAGCTTGACCAAGTGGCGAATCTGACTTGCATGCAGGACAATCGCAGTGGAAGCCATAGCCTGAGCTCAGATGCTGTTGCCTGACTTCTCTTGACGCGAATTGGTGTTTCAAGTAGGAGATTGTTATTTCCTCGTTCGTGGCAATGTCCTTCGTTGCATGGATGGTGAACTCGTTGAGACTCGGATGGAAATTACCCTGCGCATTGGGCACACAAGCATGGTTGAGGCGTGCTACCTGCGGAAATAGTGCTCTGATTTCTTTCCCAATGTCGAAGTTGTTGTTCCGAAATACATTCAGTATTGTGTGATTGGCAGAGAAAGAGAGCGGCTTCGACTTGCTGATCCATAGGGTGTGTAGTCGACTCAGCCAGGATACGTGCTTTGCTTGGTTAATTGACAGATCGAGGAATCTCAATCGAGCCGATGAGTCCAGACCGTCCGCGGCGGAGAGGATAGACCATTGCGAATCGCCCTGAACGGAGATAAGAGCTTTCTCAGAGAGAATCCGACTTCCACGAGTGATATTGGTGGTGGAGAAAACTCCGAGACCTTTTCCTGGCGTTGGACGGATTGCGAACATTTTGGGTAGTCGTTCACTTAGTCATTCACTTGGGTGTCGCGTGACCATGTCGAAGATGGAAGGAGGTCGCATGTGCGCGGACGAGGATTTCTCCGGATGGCGTTCCGGTGGCCTGTGCTCATTGGCTGGTCCTCTCTCTCTCTCTCTCTCTCTCTCTCTCTCTCTCTCTCTCTCTTGGAAATGTCCTTAGCCCAGGCAACCCGCACCATTGACTTGGATCGGCAGCGGTGGTAGGATGGCTGCCAGCAGCTATAGTTGACGGTACAGCAACTCTGTCACGAGGAGGCAAGAGATTGCTCTCAAATTCCAGTCGCCGTCTTGCGCGCAGAGAAGGATCGAGATATACCCCCCTTATCTCGGTGTTTCCCATGAAATAAGCACATCCAATGTGTGGGCGGCGGTATATGTGGATTTGCTCGCTCGAGGAGGTCTCTGCACATGCAGACGAAAGGCTCTCCAGAAAGTCCCGAAGATCTTTTGCGAGACTGCTTCGAGGTTATCCTTCCCATGCTTTCGCCATGTTGCCGAGCTTTAACATAGCTTGTTCGTGGTCCGATCTCACCTCGATTACCGGGGAGTACTCACGCTGAACAACGACATACTTTTCGGGCGCCTCGATGGTGCTTCACCACGCTACGCCGCGGCCGCTCCTGTGCCGCTTATGATACAGTCCACGTTGTTAAGTCCGGACCTTCATAATATTCCGTCCACATTGTAAGATCTGTGCTCAAATGTGCCGAATCGAGAAGGCTGAAAAGCGCTGCGGGAAGAGCTTGGAGAAGTGCAGATTGCAGCCGTAGCACATGAACAGAAGAGTTCCTTCACCGGCCTGTCTCTTCCCAGTGAGATCCATCTGGACCATCGAGTGAAGTCGGATGCAGCGTCTTCGCACAGCAGCAAGAGTTTGTCGTCTTGGCGAGGATGTTGGTAGAAGTGGCAGCAGGCGTCGAGACGACTTCTCGAGGTGCCAAGACGCAGTACTTTCGTGGAAGGATGCCATTCACGGTCATTCACGGCGATGCCGATCATCAACTTTGATTTAGTACTAGATTAGCCATACTAACGTTAGCTGCACTAACATTCAATATCTACTCCCAGGCATCAACCAACAATCATGGTATAATTCCGTGGCTGACTGATGTCGACGCCCACATAACCGATCTCGCGAGGGTGGTATCTCCGAAGGCGGCACGGGGATAACGTACATATCAATTAAGATGAGCGTTGCGGACCTTGTCAGATCGATCTGTTATGTTGCAACGCCTCCTTTGTACTGTCTCTGGTCATCATTATCATGGTCTCTGCGTGGAAGAATCTCGTGGTGGTGGGTGGTTCATACGTAGGCCTCGTAAGCGTAGCCACCCGAAAGGACCTCCTCGATACCCGGCTAATAATCTTCACATATCAGAACACAGCACGAGAGCTGATGAGCATTCTTCCCGCAACACATCGGGTCCTGCTGGTCGAACCGCATAGTCACTTCAACCACATCTTCACATTCGTGCGGCGCTCGATGATTCACTTCCGCGAGGAGTGATACTGACATGCATGAATTGCAGCCTCGCTTTGCTATCCTGGGCGGCCATGAACAAAAGGCGTTCGTCCCATACCATGGAGTCCTCCCTTCTACCCAACGACACGGTACAATAGCGGCACGAGCGACACACGTGCATCCGGACCATGTTCAGATGGACCGGGAATGGAATGGCTCCAACAAAGTGCCCTTTGATTACTTGGTCCTGGCTACGGGTACGTACTCGTCTGGCCGCGCCGTCGATGATGCCATACGACGACGATATCTCCTCCGTACACTACCTCCAAGACCATCAAAGGCAACTCGGACGATCGAGAGAGATGGCGATTGTCGGTGGCGGAGCTGTCGGCGTGCATGAAGCCAGCACCATTTGCTTGGCCCTGGGCTCTTTGCAGACGTGTCCTGCTGCTGCCTTGTCATTCTGCGGTCGCGCTCAGCGAGATGACCTATCGGAGCGACCCTGTCCAGGACAGAATTTTGCCGTCGAATGGTCTCTGATGGCGCTTTCAATATTCTGTTGTGAAGCAGAAGAGGATGGAGGGGTCGATATCATGTACGCTAACTAGAGACAGCGCCATACGATATCGCGCATTATCCACAGCTTTGCAGCCGATATCGTCGACATGTACAGCGACTTTCATAGCTTTCCCTTCATCACCATTAACATCAGTACAATCCCGTCACTCTCCATCCAGCCTTCATGACGCGGACAGTAGAAAAGCATGCCAGACCACAGATGTAGCTCAGCCCAGTGACGAGCGCGACGCCCCAGTACGATCCTCCACAGACCGACACGAGAGCCCCTGCTATGGGCAGCCCAATGAGGCATCCGATGGAAGCCTGTCGCGACATAGCGGCCATACTCCTTTGTAGGACAGAGCATGCCGACGCAGACCGGCGTCAAAGAAATATTGCTCCCCGAAGCAAAGCCCATCAATGACACGAATGTGATGGTGAGTCCAAGAATGGCCTTGCTCGATCCGCTGCCCGAATTGTCCACCAGGACAGTCGCGGGTAGCCAGAGACACGGAGCCGACACGGCGCATAGAAAGACCGCGGTGATCTGCGTGTTGAACCGCCCGAGCTTGTCTGCAAGGTACCCGGGAGCCCACCGCCCCAGGAACGATCCCGCGTTGAAGATGGCCAGAAGCTGGTACGCGAATGCGGGCGAGAAGGCTCCATGTGCGGCTTGGGCGTACAAGGTAATGTAGCCGATGGGGATGAACAGACCGAGTTCCAGGAAGAATGCGCCGCATGTGACCAGAGTGAATGGAACATGCCGGAAGACCCTAACATCTGGGAGAGCGCTTCCACCCGGACGCGGTGGGAGGCGTGAGCGGACCAGACCAATCGCGAGTAGGAAGCAGAAGATGTAGATGAAACCCTGGGTTCGCGTTGCCCATGCCCAGCCCACCTTGGGGAAGAGTGACTGCAGCATGAGTGGACAGATGACGCCGCTATACTCATAGCAGATGGTCAGCAAAACGCGCGGGAGCTGACCAGGCACGCATGCCATGACTTACCCGAGCGCTCCACCACAGCAGGCAATGCCAATCGCGTTTCCTCGGCCCTTGAAGAAGAAGTGGCCGACAGCGGCGACCGAGGTGGTGAAGATGAAGGCATTGCCGAGGCCGCCAAGTATGCCAAAGACGATGATGAAGTGCCAGTATGCGGTGCAGACGCCGAGCAGGAAGATGCTGAGCAAAGTGCAGATGGCACCCGTGACGGTCAGCCAGATTGGGCCGTACTTGTCGAAGAGCGGTCCGACCTGTACGCCAGCACCGAAAGCCAAGAAGGTGTACAGGGAGAAGATCCATCCGATGGTCGAGTCTGAGTACGAGGAGAGCTGATGGGTGGCGAGATAGGCTTGGTAGGTACCGGCGGTGTTCATCGTGCCGAAGCATGCGAACATGCCGCTGAAGCCGCCTGCGACCACGAGCCAAGCTTTGAGACCTCCTTCTGGATAGGTATTGCCTTCTTCGTCGAGGGAGACACCGGGCGAGGCAGCCTCTTGGTCCTCGTCGCCCTTCTCCTCGTCGTGCTCATGTATGGACAGGACAGGTTGGCGCTCCGGATCGTCGCTGGATGACGAGCGAGATTTGGAGGATGGTGCTCTCTTTGCTGCATCTTCCGTGGCAGACGCTTGCCGCGAACCGGAGTGTGAGAGGGACATGGCGGAGAATGATACCCCGGTAGAGTTCAAACGTCGTTGTCGATGTCTATGCGGACGTGCATCGGAAGGCTCCGCGAGTGACCAGGTGAGTTAGCAGGCGGGAGAGGCAGCGAGACGACTACGGAGCGGGCGCAGGTTGCGAGAGCGTTTGTCGGTCGAGTTGGTCTTCTGAACAACGGATGGGAGAGAGAAGGCGAGGTCAGGTGCGGGTGGTGTCAATGAGGTACGAGACACAATCCACGGAAGGGTCTCCATCGTGCTTGCACCGCGCATTCCCATTCCCATTCCCATTCCCAGATCCACCGACAGAACGAGCAGCATGATGCACAGAGCATATGCATAGAGCAGTGCTAAGCATATGCACAGCGCAATGCTAAGAGCAGCATGATGCTAAGTCTCCCCTTAGAGCCTCGACGCGCTGTTCACATCGGATTACCCAATTTCTTTCCCCTTTCGTACATGTCATGTACATGTCGTGTACCTGTAGCCTGCACTGGCCATTCTGCTCCGTCATTGTTGCGATCTGCATTGTCTGGATTGCCTCAGGAAGGATTAGCGCGGCAGCTTACGCCTCACCTTCTCCACGGTAAGGTTGGTATCATAGGATGGTCTTTACGGTCGGGAGCTACATTGCATCGCGCTGCTTGAAGTCTAATGAGACCTCACGCAATTCCCAGCCACTCGCAATTGGGTGCTTGGCGGCATGCTTCGTGTCGGCGCCGATGCAATGCCTTTCGTGGCACCCTCCAACGAGCCTCGTGGGGCGGATCCGAGACCCTTCGGAAGTCAACGGGACTTGGAGCCACAGACAGGTATCTCGAATGCAAGGTCCAGACAACATCTTCATCCATTGCCATCTTCCACAAGTCCTTGGTCTCGAGTCGGTCTGGAGTCTGCGGTCTTGTCTGTGTCCCTTGGCCAAGAGTTGCACTGACAAGAAGAGGAAAAGAAAAACAAGAACACAAGAAAGCATTTTCGCTGAGAAACCTCCGCCATGGGAAGTGTAGAACGACAGAACCCACCCGTGGTCTGCGTCTTGTAATTTCTTCCCTTCCAACATGGAACAATCCAGCTCGACTAACACTCCTCAGCTGCGGCACCTCGGCCGGCAACGACCCCATTCACCTCTCTCAGGCCCGCTCTCTCGCTCAAGCCTTCCACAAGCATGGCATCAAACTCGCCTTCGGCGGAGGCACATCCGGTCTCATGGGTGAGGTCGCATCCGAACTCGTCCGGCTCTCCGGCCCCGAAGCAGCACACGGAATCATTCCCAAAGCCCTCATGGCGTTCGAGAGAAAGTACACCAACGACCAAGACTCCGCCGAGAATGGTATGGAAGCACAGAAGAAATCCGACGAGAGTCGATTCGGCAGGACCACCGTGGTGCAGGATATGCATACACGGAAAAGGACCATGGTCGATGAAGTCTTGGCTGGTGGCCCCGGGAGTGGGTTTGTCGCGCTCAGTGGTGGCTATGGAACGCTGGAGGAGTTGATGGAGGTGAGGGCATCTACTACCCATCGCAGCCGCGCACGATTTACATCCGAATGCTAATCATCCAACTTCCAACCAGATTGTAACATGGAATCAACGCGGTATCCACGACAAGCCCGTGGTGCTGTTGAACGTCGACGGCTACTGGGACGGCTTGCTGCAGTGGGTGAAGAAGGCTGTTGGAGCCGGCTTTGTAGCAAAGGGCAATTCCAGCATCATGAGCCAGGCAAGTTCCGCGGACCAGGTCTTGCAACGATTACGAGACTACGAATCTGCAGAGGGTTGTTTGGAGCTTCAATGGGAAGAGGAGTAGGGCATGAAGCGGGGGCTCGCTGTCAGACTAGTACTGTTAGACTAGTACATGCTGTGAATGACTGAGAATAAGTCCATTAGCAGCTTTCTCGTATCAATCTGTACTTGACATACGTTGGCTCTCGTACGGGATGTGGAATCGGGTTGCTTGTTCTTGGGTGCAATCTCAGACCGTATTGCCAAAAGTTTCTCGCCCACTGGTGCCTGCGAAGCTGAGTACGGTCTTCTGGCCCCAATACCTGGTTCGCTGCTTGTAGCGATTGGCCTTTGCTGATACGGTTAGGCGGCGGAAGCAAAGCTACGCTGAACTGTCCCTCTCATCGGCACCACCTGGGTCGGTTGTGGATTGCTCGTCGGGGGATTTTTCCTCTTTTTTTGACAGCTCAGTCGTATCTTGTTGACGCTTTTCCAATGTATGCAGCATCCATGGCCGCTGCAGTCACCACTCTACGGTCTTGTGCAGGCGCATTCTCGCCGCTCGCTGGGCCTTGCCTCTACCATTCACCGGGTTAGGGGTGGTAAGTCTGATAATTGAAAATTTGCTCGACATGTCCACTGAAATCTCATCGGGACGACTCCTCGCTCGCACTCCTTGCCCTCGCCTCTGCTCCAATCGCCCGGATAGCGTTAAGATACGGGAAGAGACTTCGCGAGCGATGTCCTCCGAGGATCAAGTAGTCATGAGAATTCGAAGAGGATCGTGTGCCAGCAAGGAATCAACTTCGTGCTGTGGTTCGAGACTGTCAAATTCCTTCTTGGCAGTCATCTTGGCTCATCTCGAGGTCCTGAAGCCTTCTCTTACGAAGTCAGGTCTGCGACTACTTCTGGCCAGCCGTGGCCCCAAACTAACGCTTTCTTGCCCCATCGCTGCGGATGCGGCGAAAGGAATCGTACTCGCTTCTTTGTCTCATCCACCTCTGCCACTGAAAGAAACCCCTTGACTGGACTGCCCCGGATCGCCTGCTCGCTGTCACTTCCTTCGGCAAACTTTATCGCCACCAGACCACCCGTCATCGCCGCTGTGGGAGTAATTCTCTCAAACGTTGCGCTACTGTTTGGCTTGTTGGCGTACGGAACATCGTAGTCATCATCGTCATCTCCACCAGGTCCGAAGGAGCTGTCCTCCACCGACGCAGACTTTGCACGGAAGATATCCATCTCGTTGAATGCGATCCAGTGCGAATGTGGGTGCAGAGATTCCTTTGAAGTCCCATAGAAGTATTGGCGAATTTGCTGGGCTCGCAGTAGTCTCATGAAAGCGGCGTCTCGCTCTACAGCTCCGCCTGGCTTGGCAATGCGTAGAACCTCGACAGGGTCTTCTGGGCTTTTGGATGCGTTGTATCTGCGACTCAAATCACTGAAGAGTCGCTCGGACCCAATGGTGAGTACCAGGTTGATGCTGAACTCCGAGACCAAGTGTGAGATCAAATCGTAATTGCTCTTCGGGTCGTTGAGGGAACCGGGAGTGTCAATGATCAGTCCGCTTCGCTTCGCCGCTGGACGCTCTTCGAGCTTGCTCATGACACTAACAGCCATTCTGGTTGTGACATGCTTGAAGACCTCTGGCTTCTCGGTGGGCGATGCGAACGGGAAGGAATAGATCAATGGGATGCGGACGGGAGTAACCGTGGGACCTGACATGGGACCGATGCCCAGGCCAGTGTCCACGTCCATCTGAGAATCGCACGTGACGACAGTGAGTGAGGCTGCCGGGGCGAGCAGACCTTCTCGAGGGTCCAGATTCAAGACTGTAGGAGCATGCCCGTTGCGAACGCCCCATGATGCCAGACTCCGCACGAGACTGCTCTTTCCCACAAAGTCGGGCCCCACCACCAGCACTCGAGGTCCATCGCCATTGCTCTGATCTCTGCGTGCGCCAAGCATACCGTGGACATTGAGCCATTCGACCGCGTACTCGGTCTCCTCGCCCGCGTACTCGCTCTCTGCACTTCCAGTGATTTCAAGCTGGCATCCCTGCCATGTGAAGATTGCGCCCTTGTAGCCGGAGAAGGTGTACGTCTGCTTGGGCGCCAGCTCAACTCCGAACATCTCTGCGTTTCCGCTTTCCAATTTGACGGTGTATCTCTGGGAAAATGCGACCTCGAATCGCCATTCTGTCTGCGGCTGCAGGGTCTCAGTTCTCGGCGCTTGTGATGCTGCTGCTGCTGCTGCTGCTGGAGCGCCTGCCACTGGTGTTGCCGAAGACGGTGTGGCACTCAAGCCGGGAAGAGAGAGACCTGGGAGAGACATGTTGTCGATGGATGGTGAATGCGCGGTGTTGGATGTCAGTGGACGTAGAGAGGAATATATGCCAATATGCGTGTTTGGAGATATACCAGACTCAGCTCAATCCGGAGACTGACTCTAAGCTCAATATGGACTAGCGCAGTGGTCTGTTCCGATGAGACAACCGGAATCTTCCATCTCCACGAAAACCACAACAGCTTCATCAACAACGACATCGACATCATCATCAATATCAATATTAAAATCGACATCAACATCGACAATTCAGCGGCAGCACTCGTCGGGATAACGTTCCGCTGTTCCGCCGTGTCCAAACGCTGCACTATACCCTGAGACACAACATCTCTGGACTCTAGCGCTCGATCCCAAACTCCCGCAATATCGCCTCGCTATGCTCTCCCACACTCGGTATCGCATCTGTCCTCACCTCCATCCCCTCCGCTGCACCGGCTGGCTTCAGCGCCGGTATCATTCCATTCTCCGTCTCCACCTCCGTCCAACGATCCCTCGCCTGCAGCTGCGGATGCGCCCAAAGCCCAGCCATATCCCTCACCCTCGCATTAGCGATCCCGGCGCTTTCCAACTTCGCAATCACCTCATCTGCAGAGAAAGCATCAAAAACCCCCTCAATAATCCCTCTCAATTCCTTACGATTCTGCGACCTGAGCGACGTACTCCGAAACCTCTCATCCTCCAACAACTCCTCCCTCTTCAATACTTCTGTCACAAAAGACTTCCACTCCCTCTCATTCTGCATCCCCAACATGACCTGCCCATCCTTACACTCAAACGGTCCATACGGATAGATACTAGCATGTTCCGCCCCACTTATCTTCGGCGCGTCTTGTCCTTCAAAAGCATAATACATGGGGAATGACATCCATTCCGCCATACTCTCCAACATGGACACATCCAGCCTACACCCTTTGCCCGTCTTGCCTCTCTGGATGATAGCTGCGAGGATGTTGTTAAAAGCCGTCGTGCCCGCTGCTATGTCCGCGATAGAAATTCCCGACTTTGCAGGCAGGTTCGGAGAAGAGCCCGTGATGGAGAGAAATCCCGACTCAGCTTGAATGAGGAGATCGTAGGCTTTCTTCTTCTTGTAGGGACCACTCGATCCATAGCCGGAGATCTCACAGACGATGAGTCTCTCGTTCATTTCCCTCAATCTCTCATGCCCTAATCCTATCCTCTCCGTCGACCCGGGCGCGAGGTTCTGGACCAATACATCGGCCTTCCGCACAATCGTCTTCAGGGCCTCTAGATCCCGTTCATTCTTCAGGTCCAGGGCAAGAGATTCTTTACTCCGGTTCGTCCAGACGAAATGGCTGCAGAGTCCTCTGACGCGGTCATCGTGGTGGCGGTTAAAATCTCCCGAAACGGGGCGTTCAATCTTGATGACGCGGGCTCCGAAGTCTGCGAGTTGGCGGGTGCAGAAGGGGGCTGCGATGGCTTGTTCTAGGGAGACGACGAGGATGCCGGACAGGGGCAGATTGGGGGCGTTTGATGGTGAAGTAGAGGTGCGGAGGGCCCGAGTAGACGCAAGGGATCTCATTAGATATGTTGACTGCAAGTATTGGGCGGGAGAGGATGGTCGGCAGCAACTTGGCAGAGTACGAGTCAAAACAGAAGCAGGTGGTAATGCTTTCCAGGCTTGTCTCGCACAGGGCATAGCGAACATCTCCAAGTTCAAGTAGAGATCCGTTCAAGCATAGAACAAGCTACCTCTCATCACAGTGCCTGATGGGAAGGGGAATGACACCGATCGCAACGCAGTGCTGGAGGGAGTGAAGTTGGTAGTAACTTTGTGACCTTCAAGGTGGAGGCGCAGTGATCAGCATCTCCGCACTCGGAACTCAATGCCCGCTGTATGCAAACCGGACGGCATGGAAATGCTATTTGCGGAACAGAGAGATGGCCGACTGCTTCGATTCTGCGGAGCTACTTCAGTCCATGCTTCCTCCTGCTTTCTAGGAAGGGTATCAACCTCTGGGACATTTCTCGTTCGCCACGCCTGCAGGCCATCTCATAGACAGACAGCTCTCGCAGAAGATGTTTGATTTCATTTCTCATACCCTCTCCACTGCAAGCGTTACTCGAATCGTGCAATCACCAGGTCCATCTGATCCTCAATGTTCTTCAAACCCTTGACCACGTTCTCGTCTCGGCCTCTCCCGGGAGTCCAGGCTGCATGGGCAAAGTCAATCATCTTGACTCTGTACGTGACCGGTGGCGCCTCCTCATCTTCTTCCTCGTCCTCTTCGCTCTTCTTGATCTCAAACGTCGTCGGTGCTCGCTCATCGACCCGTGGCGTCTTGGGCGGATGTCCCCAGATCTCGTCTAGCGCGTCACTGTCTCCCTCGTACACAATCAGGATGCTAGCACTGTACATGCGCGATTCCGACCTCTCCAAGCTATGGCGGGCCTTTGTGATTTCGGCAAGGATGGTCTCGAGCAGCTGTCTCGCCTCGTCTAGAGTGGCAGCTGCGCCAAGACTGCTGAAGAAGGTGGCAAAGCCGTCCTTGACGTTATCTCGATTGAACTTGCGGCCGTAGAATTTGTCGTAAATGTCGAAATCTTTGCCATTCCAGACCTTCATGCCGGCGATGCGGAAGTGGAGCGAGCCACTGGTCGTTTCAGCCGCCACCTTGTCGAGCCGCTCGGCCTTTTCCGCCTTGGTGTCATCGGCGTACAAGCGCGCGCCGAGCTTGAGATCGAGGACATTGGGCCTTCGAAAGCCATGCTCGAGATTCTCCAGCACAATCGCAGTCTCGGTGGCGAGCTTCTGGCCGTGGATGAGAGTCTTGTCCTTGTGTTCCGGGGAGACATCGGGTTCCGACGGAGCAGTGATGTCAGGGACATGTGCGGGCGCGCCGAGCTGGAGTGTGCCCATGAAAGTGGGCATGAGCTCGTAGAATTTGGGATGCTCGGCCAGACTCTCTTGGTAGAAGTCGATCTCGGACTGCGTGCATGGCTTGATGATCATCTCGCCCGATTCGTCGGACATGACGCCGTCGTGGCCCGCCGCGGCATGCTCAAAGGCCTTGAGTCTGGCTTGATCGAGGTGCTTGGTGTCCGCCATGATGGCGCTATCCCGGCGATGTGATGCGATGCGGTGCGGGGCGAAAGACGGCGGGAGAATGTGGTATTTGGTGGTATATCAGGAGAGGTATGGTGTCACGGTATGGAGAAGGTACAGTTATTGAACACACGGCGGGAGTGCAGTGGTGTAACGCGGCTTCACATGCCAAAGCCGAATAATTAATCAATCTCCACAGCGGCAGCGGCAGCGGCAGCGGCGTCTCGCTGACTACTAATTACTACTGCACTCTCCTCTCGGCACCGTCAGTCCTTGCCGGAACTCTGTCCACGCCTCCACCTGCACACATGACGAAACCGGGCGCTTTCACCTTCACATCCACCGCGCCATCCATGCAACACCCTCCATCCAAGCCATCATCCCCCTCCTTGCCAGCGCCGTCGGCCTTTGACGGCGCAGGCACCAATGTTCCAACGCTGAGCCATGGCTGCCACATCCTCCCCTCCACGGACCGGAGATGGTCATGATGAGATAATAATAATGTTACAGTACTGCTTGGCGTCTGCAACGCGTGTGTTTTGTGGTGGGAGATGGGTACCTATATCTGTGGTATCATGGATATGGAGGGGGCAAGCGGCTCCGCGCTAGCCTTTGTCAGCCTAGTGCGGGGCTTGTCGGCCGTGGTCAGGCACGCGCTGTGATTTTTTCGCATCCTGCATCTCGAGGCCCTGTTCTACTATCCTTCACTGCAATACCATACATCACTACCCATACATCAGGACAACAATGGGCTCCAGCGGCGAGGTCAATGGCGTCCCGCCGCCTCATACCATCTTCGACACCATTCTGGTGCTCGACTTCGGCTCTCAATATACCCATTTGATCACGCGTCGACTCAGAGAACTCAACATCTACTCCGAGATGCTCCCTTGCACCCAGAAATTGGCAGAACTGTCTTGGAAACCCAAAGGCGTCATCTTGTCAGGAGGACCATATTCTGTCTATCAATCAGACGCACCACACGTCGACCCTGCAGTCTTCGACCTCGATGTCCCCATTCTGGGCATATGCTACGGACTGCAAGAGATGGCATGGCATTTTGGAAAGAATGTGGCGGCGGGAGAGAAGAGAGAATATGGGAAGACAACACTGCAAGTCTCTCGGCACCATGCTCACATAGACCACTTGTTCGACGGCTTAGATGCTGGACTGGAGGTATGGATGTCTCATGGTGACAAGCTCTCCAAGATGCCAGACAACTTCCTCACCATAGCCACAACTCCCAATGCCCCATTCGCCGGCATTGCCCATGAGACAAAACCTTACTATGGTATTCAATTCCATCCCGAGGTCACCCACACGCCGAGGGGAACCCAGGTGATCAAGAACTTTGCTGTGACTATTTGCAACGCGAAGCAGGATTGGACGATGGGGGCATTCGTAGACAAGGAGATCTCAAGAATCAGAGGGCTTGTGGGAGAGAAAGGCCAGGTCATTGGTGCTGTCAGTGGCGGTGTCGACTCGACCGTCGCTGCCAAGCTCATGCAGCAGGCCATCGGTGACCGATTCCACGCAGTCATGGTTGACAACGGCACACTGCGCATGAATGAGGCCAAAGAGGTCGAGAAGACTTTGAAGGAAGGTCTCGGCGTCAACTTGACCGTTATCGACGCAAGCCAGCTCTTCCTCGGCCGTCTGAAAGGAGTTAGCGAGCCGGAGACTAAACGAAAGATCATCGGCAACACGTTCATCGACATCTTTCAGGAGAAGGCCAAGGAGATTGCTGCGGCGGCTGAAAGTACCGAGAGAGCGGGCAAGATCGAGTGGTTCTTACAAGGTACCTTGTATCCAGATGTGATCGAATCCATCTCGTTCAAGGGACCGAGTGCCACAATCAAAACCCACCACAATGTCGGGGGCTTACCAGAGAAGATGGACCTCAAGTTGATCGAGCCTCTTCGTGAGCTGTTCAAGGACGAGGTCCGCGCACTTGGAACCGAGATGGGAATTCCGGACGATCTTGTCTGGAGGCATCCGTTCCCAGGTCCTGGTCTCGCCATTCGGATCATCGGCGAAGTTACTGCAGACCGCATCAGAATCGCTCAAGAGGCCGACAAGATCTGGATTGCAGAGATCAAGGCAGCGGGATTCTATCGCACCATCTCGCAAGCTTACGCTGCGGTGCTCGGGGTGAAGTCTGTTGCAGTCGTCGGGGATCAGCGACTTCACGGGGAGATCATTCACTTGAGAGCAGTTCAGACAACCGACTTCATGACGGCGAACGTATTCCAGGATGCCCCAATGAGCTGGTTTACGAAGGTGGCCGACAAGATTGCCAATGAGGTCTCGGGCGTTGCTCGCGTCGTCTACGAGGTGACTAGCAAGCCTCCGGCAACGATTGAGTTGGAATGAGCGCTTGTACCATACAGCATGGATAGATTGTGGGATGTAATGGAGGGCAGTGTGTCTTCACATAGATAGCGAGGCGTTACGGAAAAGAGCTACAAGATACCCATTTGAAATTAAATTGTCGTATGCCAGAAAAGGTTGAATGGAAGAGCTCGAGTGCGGACGCTCCGAAATTTTGTTAGTTGCCAATTTCTTTGACGATGCTGTTGTTTGTGACAACTCAGACCTTGTTGGCACCCGCTTACACAGCAAGGGTCATGATTCTCATAGTGTGAAGGTGAAACAAGCAGCACGCACCTGCATATGACGCCTGTATGAGGTCATTGGTTCAGAGCTTGCATGTGAGATTTAAGCCCACCAAATGTCGTGTGCCTCGCAACAAAACACACACTTATTCGATCCGACATCAGTCACGTCACCTCGCACACGAATGGTTGGAACTCTACAACAGTAAAAGACAACAAACAACAGTACAAACCTGTCCAAGAACAAAAGGAAAACAAGATGTCTGGAACCAGCAACGTCGGGAACAGCAGTGTCTACGAAGCCGGGGACCAGGTATGGATGCCCCCATCTATTCATTGCAGCTGTTCCTGTACTGATGACATGGACCCAAAGCGCAACGTCCCGCAGTCCGAGATCAACGAGCGCGAGCGCTACAAGGAAGGCCAACCCAACTCGCACAAAGCCCTCGACAGCAAGGACGAGCGTTCCATCGCCAACAAGCTCGGGCGTGAGGAGAAGCGTCTGGGCGAATCGGAAGGCGAGAAGAGCCAGGAGGCCCTGGAGTCGAAGAAGGATTCCACTCTGCCGGTACGTATGATTATATCTTGCATATGAGAGAAGATGATGAATTTGGGAGACACTTTTTGCTGATGATTGCGATAAGGCGATAAACCACGGCAACGCACCGTCCAAGGGCGCCAAGATCGACCAGGAATTGAAGGAGGAAGAGGCTGAGATTCTCAAGCAGAAGGGCGAGTTCGGCCCGAGCAGTGGTAAGAACTAAAGTGTGCCATACCTTACCCTTTCCCATCTTCTACGATGGAAGGGCCGAATGCGACAAAGAGCGTTTTGGCGCAGGGCAGTGGATATCATGGCTCTGATGTCGCGCGAAACGACAGAAGAAACATTGGCACATGATACGCATTGGTGAGAGTAGCTTCTCAGAGAATTAAGTAAGGCAGCAGATTCGCTTTACAGGAAGCTCTTGGTGAAATGAAGAAGCACCGGACAGACCAGCTGTCATGGGTCCAAACACAGTCTCGGAGAGGTTATCTCAACTCTTTTCCCATTCCTCTAATCGTCTCCCCATGCTTCTGGCAGTATAACTTTTGCTGGGATACACTTGATAGCAAACCACTCACTGCGACTCCGATATGGATTCACCCAACCCAATGCACCGCTCGCGCCCTCTGACGAGAAGAACGTGCACCCAGTCTCTTTATCTCTCAGAACTGGCAACCTGGACCCATTTTCAAGAAATGCAAGCTCCCACTCAAGAGCCGCCGTATCTATCACGTTGATCCGCACATGCCTCCGTCTCCTCTGCATCCTGCGATCGAATTCTTCGTACGCCCACTGCGAATCGTCGGTAGCGGAGATGAACAAGGGAGGATCGCCGTGGCCGGAAGGTGTGAATTTGTGGGACCAGTCGATTTGAGCGTTGAGGTTGCGAGGGTTGATGATGGAGGTCCAGTAGGACCAGTGGCCCCAGAGGCACACGCCGGTGTCGAAGGAGCCAGTGGAAGGGTCGATGCGGGTGAGGGAGGTGCTGTCCGTTACGCGCCAGAGGTAGGGTGGTTTTGTGGGTGCTATGAAGCCGGGCGGGAGATTACTCGCGCTGGCGACGGGGCTGCTTTGAGTGGTGGATGCATCGGAGTGGGAGCTCTTTTGGGAGGATTTGCGTTGGAGGCGGACCATCATGTTGCTGGCCCGGATGATGATGGGGAGGGAGAGCGCGAGGAGGGAGGTGGAGATGGAGACCTACACGTGCTGCGTTGCGTTTGATAATAGAGCATCCGCACCGTGCCATTATTACTGGTGACTCGATGGGAGGGGATCCACGGTTGGTGAGATGATTGCTCCCCTGCCTCATGGCTAGGGTGTCCCGGTGAGGAGCGTGATGCTTTATTGCCGTTCCTTTGCGCGCGGTTCCACTCATGCCGTGCCTCATCGAGTTCGTACGTACGAGAGTCCGAAAGAGGCCGACGACGGCGGCGTGTTATGGGCATGTCAACTCTGCGAGAAAGGTTCTGGAGCGGTATGATACATGTCACCAGTAGTGACCATGTTGACTGTTGGTGTTGCAGGTTGAGATGGAGGCGGGAGACCAGACGAGCATCAAGGTATTAGGGCTTCGCGGCGAGAGCCGAGCCGGTCACGGGACCTCAGGCCATGTGATAGGCTTGCGATTGCCCGGAGCAAACGCCAACACCAACATCCACCAATACCTTACCTGACTTGTTGCCAGTCAAGCGCTGGCCCTTTCGACAACACACATGGCATGAACCAAAAACAACAACAACATCGCCATCACCACCACCCATCATGGGCCATGGGCACTCTTCCATAGCACTGCCCGCCGGACCCAGCGCGATCGAGACGTCCGATCTCTCAGACCTCACCTTTGAGCGAGCATTGGGCGGTGCTCGATTCCTGAGGACGGTCCGAGCCAGGCATCAGAATGGTGTCGTGGTGGCCAAGGTCTGCCTGAAATCAAATCCAAACGTCACCTTTGACAGGTACTCGAAGCCTCTACGAGCAGAGCGACAGAAGCTCCGTGGTATCCCAAACGTCCTGCCATATGCGCGCATCAAGGAGACGAGCACGATAGGAGTGCTGGTACGGCAGTTTGTTCACTCGTCACTCTACGACCGCATCAGCATCCGGCCCTTCCTGGAAGACATCGAAAAGAAATGGATCGCGTTTCAGTTGCTCTGTGCGCTACGAGACTGTCACTCTCGGGGCGTCTTTCACGGCGATATCAAGTCCGAGAACGTCATGGTGACTTCGTGGGCATGGGTCTATCTGACCGATTTTGCCGCATCATTCAAACCCGTATATCTGCCTGAAGACAATCCGGCCGACTTCTCCTTCTACTACGATAGCTCCGCACGCAGGACGTGCTATCTCGCTCCCGAGCGTTTCCTGGCGACAGGCCAAAAGCCAAGCGAAGGCAATGTCGTCCAGTGGAACATGGATATCTTTAGCTTGGGATGCGTGCTTGCTGAGCTATTCACGGAATCGCCAACTTTCACCCTGAGCCAGCTATTTCGATTTCGCAAGGGCGAGTATGATCCGACCGTTGCTCTGCTGAACAAAGTGGACGATGAGCACGTGCGGTCATTGATTACTAGCATGATCCGCCTTGACCCGACCGAAAGGTGGCATGCTAGCGATTATCTGGATGAGTACAAAGGGAAAGCCTTTCCATTGTACTTTTACAACCACTTCCACACCCTGATGCAGGAGATTACAGATCCCTCTGCCGGCCGCAAGTCGGTCGCTCCAAGTGAGACGAACAACGGGGAGTCGGACGAACGAATTGCCAGAATCTACGAAGACTTTGAGATGCTCTCAGTTTCGCTCGGATACCAAGAGACCCAAATGGCTGGCTCTCACGAACAGGTGAAGCCTCTACATCTTCGAGGACTCTTCCCTCTATCAGTCGATTTGCCGAATAGTCGACACATCGCTCACGCGGCCCATACAACCGATAGCGATAACGGTACATTCATACTTCTCAACGTCATCACAGCTTCAATACGAAGCTCAGCGAGGGCATCCTCGAAAGTTCGGGCGTGCGAACTGCTTCTCGCTTTTGCCGAGAGACTTCCAGATGAAGCGAAACTTGATAGGGTATTGCCCTATGTTATGCCTCTATTGGACGACGCCAATGAGATGGTTCTTGTTGCAGCATTGAGGACGATGACCCAACTGCTCGCACTGGTCACAGTCGTCTCACCAGTCAACTCGTTTCTCTTCACCCAGTACATTTTTCCTAGGCTGCAGATCTTCGTAAAGAGCAGCGGTTTCACCAAGAACACACTTGTTCGAGCCACTTATGCAGCATGCTTAGCAAGCCTTGCTGAGACCGCCTCTCGCTTTCTGGACATGATGCAAGCGCTTAGAGCCGAGGGCTCCTTGCCATCGACAGAAAGGGGCACCGAGAATGACATTGACGCTGACGTCCCCAACCAGGATGCGTACGATGTCACGCGGTGTGAGGTACTCGAACAGTTCGAAGGGCAGACCAAGGTCTTCCTTACAGATGGCAACAACTCCGTTCGGCGTGCATTTCTGACTTCTGTGCCCAGCCTCTGTGTGTTCTTTGGCGAGGCCAGGGCTGCAGACGTGATCCTAAGTCACTTGAACACCTACATGAATGACCCAGATTGGCTTCTTAAATGTGCGTTCTTCAAGACAGTCGTCGGTGTTGCGGTGTATATCGGAGGCGCGAATTTGGAAGACTTCATCTTACCGCTGATGGTGCAAGCTCTGACGGATCCGCAAGAATTCGTTGTCGAGCAAGCACTGAGATCACTTGCATCAATGGCAGAGATCGGACTCTTGCAGAGACCGAAGACCTGGGAATTGATCGATACTGTCGCTCGATTCGAAATGCACCCGAACGTGTGGATCAAGGAGGCGGCGTCACATTTCGTATCTGCCGCCACAACTTACCTTTCAGTGGCCGATGTCCGAATTCTCGTCGCCCCGCTGATCCAGCCATACCTAAAGGTACCCGTGAGCACTCTGGACGAATCAGAGCTCTTAGACGCATTGAAGAAGCCAATCCCACGAGCAGTGTTAGACCTCGCACTGCAGTGGGCAGGGAGAGTGGAGAAGAGCGTGTTCTGGAAGGCGGCGAAGGAGTCCAAACAGCTTTCGTACACCGCGACGAGCCAGATGCCGCCGCACTCATCTGTGGCCGACCTTGGATCGAAGTCGCTGAGTAGAGTACCAAAGACTGATGAAGATGAGCAATGGCTTGGTCGCTTGAGAAATGCTGGCATGTCTCGCGAAGACGAAACGAAGCTCCTTGCTTTCAGAGAGTACTTGTGGCGTGCCGCTCAGCGATCAAAGCGGGATAATGACCACGGCGACGACGGACTCTACGATCACATTGTCAGTCTGACCAAGTTGAAGATTACACCGCAAACCGTCATCTTTGACAGCGACGTGCGAGCATATGAGCAGCGGGTCGAGAGTCAGAATCGTACTATTGCTGAGGCAATTGAAGAAGCTGCAAAGACAAACAAAGAAAGACCCTCGAGAGACGCCACAGCGGATGCAGAAGCGATCGCGAGTGGTGCTGATACGACAGATCACGATGGTCCAAGCCGACCTAAGATTCCCATACCGCAGTCACGACGTCTTTCCGGTCTCCGAACCAAGACCTCAGGCAGCTTGTCGTCGTCGCCAAGCTCTGGCATTGGACTTCTTGGAAAGGACGTTGACCGCGCCTTGCGACAGAGAGGCAACGCCGCAGGCTTATTGGGTGGAGCAGACCTTCGAGGCAAGGCGGAAGCAGCTGTGGCTACGGACGGTGCGACTGCTGCAGGAAAACTTAACGCTCCACGGTCTCTCAGTCGAACATCTTCACCAGTACCAAACACTGCAGAACGACGGAGAGGCGCTGTAAGAGCTGCTAGCTCACGTACCGTACACAACTACGTCGGGAACGATCCTACTGTGCTAAAGCTGCTGGACGCTGTCTACTTGGATAACTTCCCGATAGACGCTGCCGACTTTGGCCCCTTTGTCCAGCCCTGCAGTGGCGCATTACCGACCAACAACACTCAACCAGCATCTACGCAATGGCGCCCTCAAGGTCAATTGACAGCCGTGCTGGGTGAACACACCGCCAGAGTAAGCCGAGTTGTACCCGCTCCAGATCATGTGTTCTTCCTCACTGGATCGGATGATGGGACGGTTAAAGTGTGGGACTCCTCTCGTCTCGAAAGGAATGTCACCCACCGCTCTCGTCAAACGTACCGGCTTCCGGCTGAGACACGTGTAACGAGCCTTTGCTTCGTTGAGGCCACACATTCTTTCGTCTGTACTGGATCTGATGGAAGTGTTCACGTGGTGAAAGTGGAGGTCTCTGAGTCCAACAACGTAACACGCTATGGCAAGCTTCGTCTAGTTCGTGAATGGAAAATACCAACAACAGACGGCTCTGGCGAACACGCTGTCTGGTCCGAGCATTATCGCGGAGAAATGGCGAGCACTCTTGTCATGGTGACAAATCTCGGCCGTATCCTCGCTCTAGACCTCAGGTACATGGCGCTCCTCTTCGATCTTCACAATCCTGCACAGCACGGCGCACCCACATCTTTCTGTATGAGTCGACGCCACGACTGGCTCCTACTAGGTACATCACATGGCGTGCTTGACCTGTGGGACATGCGTTTTCAGCTCCGAATCCGATCATGGACTTTTGCGAATCCGGCGGCCATAACGCGGCTGCAGCTACTACCTGGCAGAAAGACTTCGCGTAGGAATCGAATTTGCATGACGGGTGGTACCGGGCCCGGTGATGTGACAGTATGGGACTTGGAAAAGACAGTGTGTCTGGAGCTGTACCGGCCTGATCATCCCAACGGCAAAGAAAGGCTACATCCTCGAGACTATGAGCTTCGTAATATGGAAGATGAGAAGGCGGAAGGACTGCTGAGCCGAGTCGCTGGAACGGATGCTAACAAGCCGGAGCAGAATAGCAACCTGCCGCATTTGACAAGTTGTTCGGTCTTTGCCTCGCAGCCTTCCACAAAAGATCCCGAATCATCCCACGCCTTCGCGATTACCGGCGGTCCAGACAACAAAGTCCGCTTCTGGGACTGCGAGCGTCTCGAAGGCTGTAGACTCATCAGCGGCGGCACACCCGACGAAAAGCCTTCTTACACATTCAGCCAGCTGAGTATGGACACGAGGGTACTTTCAGAGAAGCCGCAGGACACTTCTCTTGGCACGGGAACTTTTGAGTCGAACAAGGTCGCACCCAATTCTTCTGCCAAACGGAAAATGGGGATAACGAGACCGACCTCCAGATACGATATCATACGTATGTCTGCACAGAATCTCATGACAGGTCATTTGGACACAATCACGGATGTTGCGGTACTAGAGAGGCCTTTTGGGATGGTTTTGAGTGCGGAGCGGAGCGGCCAAGTCTTCGTGCATCAATGAGCGTAAGAGGGCAAGGTGGCTGACGAAGAAAAGACATGACGGTCCTTGTGAATTTCCCGGATTCAGCAACAGACCGCTGAATGCTAGGTCATGCTCATGCACGACAAGGGTATGACAGTACCACAGTAGAAGCGAGCATAATCAATACCCCTTTTACGCCTTCTATCTTTGCCGCCGCACTTCATAATAAATTGGTCGTGTTTCTGACTCAATGCTCTCCGTAAAATCTTCCGCTATTGTGAGAGCAGGTGAATTGATCGCGTTGTCGAATACCGTGTCCTTCCCGCTAGTCGCGTGAGCAAGTGACTCCTTCGAAGGCGCGTCGCGAAGCAAGTGAATGCATAATACGGGCAATTCCGCTCGGTTTTTCGGCTGTTTGCTTTTAAGTAAAAGGCCTCAGAATTGACACCAACAACCATCATGTTCGTCTTCGGTCAGGGCGCTCAGGCGGCTTTTACGTTCAGAACGTCGAAAGAGTAAGCCACACCAACAATCCAAGCGCGCCAGCTCTGAAAGACTGACAGTACCTCGAGGACCTCTTTCGGCGGCCCTCAGACCCAGCACGACGGACTCGCGAGGGTCTCCTTTCTCGACCTGGCAGCTGAATTGCGCAACGAAGTGTACGCCCTCGTGCTACTCGAAGGCGAGGCGATCGTGGGCCGTTACTGCGGCATTCCCCGGCGGCACAAGACCAAGCTCGCCCTCGTGGGCGCCTCCCGCCAGATCAGCAAAGAAGCGACTCCGGTCTTCTTCGGCGGCAACACCTTCGAGTTGGAGGGCGCTCTCTCAATCGAGCGCATGCTCCACTGTCTTCGGCCGCCGAGTCTCGACAGTCTGCGTGTCGTCCGCTTCGTCGACACGATCAACGTCGCTCCCCCTCTCGATGCTCTCGGTCGGATTTCCATCATTGAGAGCTTTCGATCCCAAATCCATCGGCTCATGGACGTACGGAAGCAGCACCATCTTCGGCCGGAAATCTTTCATATCTTCCTACCAAAACGCCGGGAAGACCATTGCCTGGTCTATGGGTTTGCATTCGAGAAGCTCATGGAGATTGGTGTGGTCAAGATCGAGAAAGAGGCCGGACGCTGGAGGATTGGTTTCGTGTCTCCGGAAATTATTCAGAACCTTCCCCGAGCAAATGGAGATTGAGGAGGTCAGGGAATGAGAATGCGTCCAAGACTGGATGATTATTTCCAGAGTCTTCAGGATCCAGTAGCGCAGCTCATGCGGATCAGGAGGAAGGCTAGCATAGGGTTCTGCCGCCATAAGACGGGAAGGCGGCATCGGCAACTACTACCAGAAGTTTCCAAGCCGTGTTGGTCAACTCACGCGTCCTTCCGCTCCTTTATGTTCAGCATTGAGTACGCCTGCACACCAATACAACATACTAAGGTTTGCGACCCTCATCGTGGCTGATCTTGGTCGGGGGAAGTGTTGGAAGGACTTTCAGATGGGACGTGACATCGAAGGAAGGCTGGATGACGACGACGGGCAGACACACCCACCATTCTCGCATACATGGCGGAGGAGTAAATACTCGTGATCTGAGGGGTATCGAATATTTTCTTCGTGAGAAATTGACTTGAACTATGATTCCCCTGCCGGAAGCTGGAAAGTGTCGTGCGGGAGACATCTAAATGCTCGTGCTGGCGAATGAGATTTTTCCAGTACATCTTCGAACATCTTCAATCTTTATCAGTCCGCGTAGCCCAGACTTCAGAGCGATGAGACATCATAGAAGACCAAGGTGCCCCGGACGTCGATGTTTCCCGGATGAGGTATTCTATCCCGCTCGATGTCGCTGATAAGGCTAAGACATCGCTCTCGCAACACAGGATTGGCAGCTGTATGAATGATCAGTCAATCGAGAAAAGCCCCTGCACCCGAAGGGTCGACTTGCAAGTCCTCTTATGTGTGTGCTTTATACACTCCTGTTGCGGTGCTCTGCCTTGCCCTCGGCAGACACATGGCTACTGGGACCAAGTACGTCCATGTCGAAGAAATGCTCCATGCACATTATCAACTCCCTCCGATGCGATATGTCTTGGCAATTGCAACTTTCGCGTTCCATTCGGCAACTCCTTCGCAGTGCACGATACCGTGAACTTAAGCTTGACCGACCAGTTGCAACTTTTCATAATCAAGGCGAAGAACCCAAAAATGAGGTGCGCCGAGCAATTGAAATAGTAGGTCTCCGCATTGCGCAACATCTGGCCCATAGACAAGTAAGCGCTGACCAGTCATGCAAACACTACGACGACTACGGGGTACGGTGAAACATGATTGGCATTCCGCAAGTAGTGTCTCCTCCGCATCTGCTCCGCTCGACAGATCGGCAAGAGTTGCGGAAATGTCGTGTCCAGCTGTAAGGCTTGAAAACATTCGATGGCAGATTTAGAGGCGTGACTCTCTCGCACCCTCTTAGTCCGAATTCGTCATCAGCGTGCGAGCAACGGCGTCGTCGAAGAGGTACTCATCTGATATGGCAATGTTGCTCTTTAAAGGAAGCACATGGGTCCAAACAGTATTTCCACGTGCCGACGCCGCTGCTACTGTAGACAAGCTCCACAACATCGATGAGGAAGCCTCGTAGCTCGAGTGTGGGCAGGTCCCCTTTTCCGAATGGTACGAGATCTAGTCGTGGAGTTGCGCTCACTTGCGCCGAAGAGTTGAGGCCATGGGGAATCTTCGAATTCCATGACAGTTCCAGGGCCTATGCCAGCGAGCAACCCAAGATGTCATGGGTCCTCCGGCAACATTGTCATGAATTGCTGCGTCAGAGTTATAGAGTACTGAGAGGGAACGAGGTGGATGGCGGCCACGTTTCTGATGAATCTATGACTCGTGTAGTTCTCGGGGGCCGCATCTACATACTGCCCCATTCGATGCAGAATGCCCGCACGTTACTGTCGTCACCTGCGGGCGTAGGCTCTTTCCTCTCCTGACCGCCAATGAGGAAGCCTTTCTTCACACCGGTGCCCAGACGGCCACCGCCAACGAGATCCTGAAGATCAAACTCCTGATCCCAGTCCATGCCGTTGCATAGAAAGTGAGAGTGGAACCGCAAGGGATCGCCAGGGTAGGCCATGTATTGGCAGCCGAAGCGCAGACCGGGAGCCATGAAGTAGCCGTTCTCGTGCAAATGCTTGTAGATCGGGTAAGACTTGGGAACGGCTGGAATACTAGCACCATCGGCTGGCTTGGGTGCCTGTAGAGGTGGGTAAGAAGTCGTGGGAGTGACGCCGTACGGCTCAGGGCCAGCGTTACTGGCATCTGATGGAGTGCGCGAGCGAACAGATTTGGCTGGGAACGAGTTCGCAGGAGACGCAAACATATCATCATCCGATCCACTGCTCGTTGCGGTTGTCTCATCCTTGGCCTCGTCCTTCACCTTCTTCACCCGACGTGGCATGGAAGAGAGCATGTCGTCTGGTATGTCGTTCCAATTCTCCGTGCCTTGTTTCTTCAACGCGTTCTTCTTCCTCTCGCTGGTCTTCCGCACCTGTTCAGCGGCAGCACTTTGGCCCTGCTTGCGCAAAGCAGCCTGATATGCCCTCTGCTCCTCCGCACCAAGATTACCGGCCAGGAAGCTCTCCCTGTGCTGAGGGACATCGTCCACGATGTAGGCAGCGTTCTTCTCAACAAGCACACGAGCCTCCTCCGGCATCAATTCCAACGGTAGGCCGAGGAAGACATTCTGCTGAGAGGCCTGAGGCAGAGTACCCATGAGAACGCCACTGATGTTGTGCTCCCTTCTCAGATAGGTCACAACGTCAACATCGTACAGCAGGTATCGCTGGGCGAGCTTGTAGATCGGGACGGGCTCCGTGACGGCGGGAGCGGATGAGGATGCCATTGTTCCTCGCAGTGAAAGGCAATTGTGACTACGGATACTTGTCAGCAATGCAGTTCAATAGCCGCTGATGCACGCAATGTAGCAGAAATGCTGAGGGTATATCATAAAGAGCATAGCAATTTTTGTCTCGTCACCGTCTCGCTCAGGGGATTGACAGATTATAAAATTGGTGTTTAATCATTTGAAGGTTAGAATGAAGCCAAGTTGCCGTACCTTTTGGGATTCTGCTCGTGCTCGAAGGCAGAGCCGGGTGGATTGTTGTTCAGCTCATGTTGTTCAGTTGTGACTGAAGGAAGGAAGGAAGGAAGGAAAAGTGAGTCGGAGGTCGGCTCAGATGCATGCAACAAAATGCCAAGCCACGGGTGGATCCGTGCGCCGGCCTAACAATTTCTTCGACCTCATCTCCTTCTTCTTCGCTTCCACTCTTCTTCTTCTAACACATCACACGACACACGACACACGACACAACGTCGAAAGCCTCCCGCAGTCATCGATCGGTGAGGCTCGCACGGTATGGCGGTCGACTGTGGTTGAGGGCGCGACTTGTCGCCTTGACTGGCGAAGAGTTGTTCTGCTCCACGTCGAAATCGCGGCCTGAGGTCTCCGCCGTGCCGCTCGCAACGTCGCCGCCGGCGGGCCAAAGAGGCGCGCCAGAAGCAATGGTCAGTACCTTCTTGCCGACTTCATGCCTCACTTGATGATTCCATCACACCGTTCTGGAGAATACCCATGATCCTGGAACAAACATGCATCACCATCTGATCTACCCCCTTACACAGCATCTTCAATCTCGTCCGTGCGGTCGAGGAACTCACGAACTGACATGTGAGATCAGAGTTCCGCCACAACGTCGCGAGCAGCTCCCTTCCGGACCGCTTGCGTCCTGGAGACGTGCAAGCACCTTGGTGGACGCGCGGAACGGCTCTCCACGCGGCGGAAAGGCACGAGCTCAAGCTTCGCGCGCATCGCCTTTGCGCAGCGCGCTTCTCGATGACTCGGCCAGAGACAGAGATGGCACGCACCAGGTGAGCAAGTCGAGTTTTCTACTACTCAATCTTCATGATGATCGGTTTTGTCCAGTTCTGCTACCGAAGTACACTGTGGATACTTACAACCAGCTTACCAAATTTGTCTGATACACAACTCCGACGCTTATCTCGATTGCAAGCCCTGTATCAGAATACGCGACTGACTTTACTGTCTAGATCCAATCTCCCGATGTCTTTCGAGTCTCTGCTTTCGGGATCTCCACGCTGGACCAAGGTAAGAAGACCTTTTCTTCTCCCCCACCACAAAGATGACACCTAGTCTATCCATTCAACCAACCCTCGAGGGTAGCCTCTTCCACCGAGTCACCCTCCCGTACCGTACCTTGAGGCCTCGGCTGAGATGGAATGATCGGTTGTGGAGTTGTGACAAGCATGTAAAGCTTCGGCTGAGCATGTGATGTCGCGTTATGTGGTTCCAGAGCACCGGACGCTGCTGCCCGTTATGGTCAGCAGTGCGAGGTGCCGGTGGACGGGCATGCGTAAAACGGCTTTCTGAGAACAGCATGTACTCGTTCACGTTCTTGCGACTCATTTTGAGGACTTGCACTGACTGATCATAGTCGAGGCCCATCAGAGTGGAATGTCACTACTGCATTGGTCTACCTGATGCCGTGCTCATGGCAACGCCATCTACGTACCACTCATCAGCGTCACTCCGCCAGAAGTGTATCTGGGGTGAATGGAATGGCAGTTGGGCCCGCCACCATAGGGCGACCAGGAGAAGATGCCGCAGATCACACGCGTCTTCACCCCAAGCCTCGACAGCTTTGCCGAGGAGTACACGATGACCACACTCAGTGCGGACGACCTGGTCAACCGGGCCAAAGAAATCGCTCGACTCCTGGATGGCATTTCGCAAGTACTGCAACGCAATGCTCGCACCGCACACTCAGCAAGCGATCTCCAAGGCCCTGACGATCTTTTGGCGTGTAGATCCCTTCGAGGCCAAGTGGACCATTCTCGCCAAGGCATACAGCATCGTGTGCGGATGCCGCAAGAAGAAGGATGCTCCGCTTGACGACTTCTTCGCCATCTGCGCACTAGCACAGACTCTGCCCTGGTAGCCGTTCGCTATTCCCGCTGCCTTACCAGAACAACACTTCGCAGCTCACCGGCCTCAGTGGTAACCCCGTCTCCTCCTGTGTTGGCACCCCGGTCACTGTCGGACTTTCTCGGCCGGCTGTAGCTTATTCTGCAGAGAGGAGTGCTAAGCGACAGTGCTCTGATGCTGGCAGAGCTGTGTTCTGCTACCGTTTGGATGGCTCAGTGAGGTCTTCGGTCAGGCCAAGGGTAGCAGCGTCTTGTGTTAGAGCAAGGCTGTAATAAGCCGATGTGAATCAAATATGTTCATCCTGCACCTCATTATCTCCAATTTCTTTCACGCAGTCTTTCGCCCGGCAGCTCGTGTCGTGATTTCAGCAAACGTCTTATGGCGATGTAGATCACCGGTAAATTCCCAAGACCCTTGACGTTGTGAGATGTCCCGGCATGTTTTTTGATCTGACCCCGAACTTTCCCTCCTCCCATTCACTTTTGCACGTCAATACCTATCCTGTCTTCAACATAGGAACGTCGATCGATACACGTCACGGACGTGGAGGTCTGCATGCGTTCAAGCTTGTATTAAGATTTGGCGCAAGCATTGCTGAATGGGGCCGGCGGAGAGGCGAGCAACACGCAACGCAACCCGAACTCGTGTTCACTTCAGCTGCTCTTCCCCACGAAGGAGCAAGCATACGACTGCAGATTCACCTGACGACGCTTTCGCGAACACACGTGTCTATAACAAAAGGCCCCGGTATCGTTTCAGGCGGAGTGCGACGTCCCCTCTGCCCTACCTTAACCCAAGGAGCTGTTCCCCGACCTCCGCGCTGCCAGCCAACCCAGGGAGAAATTCTGAGACAACGACATCACGAAGTTACACCGACATTGCGCACTCAAAGGGACAATATTTGATATCCGGTACAAGAGCGAGGGAGCTGGGACGATATTCTCGAGAGAGCGGGATCCGGCATCTCGTCCTGAGGCGTGACGACACATATGCTGCCATCCTATGTCTCGTCGGCCTACCAGGAAAAGAAGATGAACCGGCACGGCTATGGCGGCGCCAATGGCTTTGCGAGAGGGCAGGGCGCCTATCCCATGGGCGAGGCGGGGAGGGACTTCAGTATCCACGCGGACAAATATGAGAAGTAAGTGGACGTGCCCTTCAGCAGTATCAACGAAGACGGATGATGTGCTGACTCGGAGACACAAGATATCAACCACGATCGTCACGAAACATGTGGCTACGACGACGAGGGATGCTCATGCGCTTGGGCGGTGTCATTGCCTTCGTGATACTAATACTCATGTTCTTCTTCCCGGCGCTGCGGCCTGCAGCCCTCTTCGCAGGGCCGTTCTCGATGACCCTTTTTGGCAGCGGCGAGGAATTCCAATTAGAGACTGTACGGTATTACGACCTTGCGAACGTCGCTGGCACAAGTCGCGGCTGGGAACGAGAAGAGCGCATCCTCCTCTGCGCTCCCCTGCGAGATGCCGCACCGCATCTACCGATGTTCTTCTCCCACCTGCGCAACCTGACCTACCCGCACAACTTGATCGATCTCGCCTTCCTGGTGGGCGATAGCAAAGACAACACCCTCACCCTCCTATCCGATCTGCTCGCAGACCTACAAACGGCCGAAGATCCGAAGAATGCGTTTGGGGAGATCTCGGTGATTGAGAAGGATTTTGGACAGACAGTGAATCAAGATGTGGAGAGCAGACATGGTTTCGCAGCACAGGCGAGCCGGAGAAAGAGTATGGCGCAAGCACGAAACTGGCTCCTATCGGCAGCGTTGCGGCCAACACACAGCTGGGTATACTGGAGAGACGTAGACGTTGAGACAGCACCTTTCACCATCCTGGAAGACCTGATGAGGCATAACAAAGACATTATCGTACCGAGTGCGTATTGAAAGAGCTGCAAGAAGACGGTGTATTTCAGAGCTAACACATGGACAGATGTATGGAGACCTCTGCCAGATTGGCTAGGAGGAGAGCAGCCGTACGACTTGAACAGCTGGCAGGAGTCGGAAACTGCTCTGGCGCTTGCAGATACGCTGGACGAGGATGCGGTCATCGTGGAAGGTTACGCAGAGTACGCAACATGGAGACCGCACTTGGCGTATCTTCGCGACCCGTACGGTGATCCCGACATGGAGATGGAAATCGACGGAGTCGGCGGTGTCAGTATCCTGGCAAAGGCCAAGGTCTTCCGAAGCGGAGTCCACTTCCCAGCCTTCAGCTTCGAGAAGCACGCCGAGACTGAAGGCTTTGGAAAGGTACGATCAGGAGCGCGAAGCTCCCAACTTCAGCCTGACTAACGATGTCTATAGATGGCGAAACGAATGGGCTTCTCTGTCGTTGGCCTTCCCCATTACACGATCTGGCATTTGTACGAACCCAGCGTCGACGACATCCGACACATGGAAGAAATGGAGCAAGAGCGCAAGCAGCGCGAGCAAGAGGAGAAGGAGAAGGCGGACAGAATGAAGAAGATAGAATCTCAATTCGAAGAAGGGTCTTCGCAGTGGGAGAAGGACAAGGAGGCGATCCGCGACACGTCGAAGAAGGAGTTTGTGGAGAAGCAGCAAGCGGGAAAAGCCAAGGAAGGCGAAAAGGCGCCGTCTGAAGTGTAAGTGCAAGAAGCAACGAGAAGCTGGAGACGCACGAGAGCTGTCGTCGAGAGCGGAGACTGTTTGCCTGTCATGTTGTGGAGCGATGAGTTGACGAAGATGTGTGTGAAGGGGAAAGAAGTTCGCTGACTCGTTCTCGCTCGAACAACAGCAGCAAAGATGAGAACGCAGGGTCAGATCCGAGAGGGGGACGACAAGCATCGCAGCAGCAGCAGCAGCAGCAGCAGCAAGGAGGGAAGATGCATATCGTCGACCCGCTGGGCGAGATTCCGGAAGTAGGTGGCAATGGCCAACAAGCGGGCAGTAACGCCGCTCCGCCCGTGAACCCTCCTCCTTCGAAAGAGCAAAAGCAGAATGTCGAACCCGCCCAGAAGGCCGAAGCAGCTCAGCAAGCGAGAGCCAAGGTTGAACGTTGATCCCTCTTCCGGAAAGGGTTGATGATTGATGCCAATGGTGATGACGCGCGCAGCTGACGGATGGCTAAACATGGAGAGCAACGATCGACTGGAATGCGACTCGGCCTACCTTTCTCTTCCTGTCTGGCATCAAAAGCGAGTGACTGTTGTGCATTTGATCTGACTTTTGGCGTTTTGCTGCTGTTTAGGGAAGCGATGCGCTTGCGGTGAGGATCGACGATTACAAGCCTCAGAGGAAGCAAGCAGGGCGATGAAGACATGTCCCTGGGCATTTCGAATCAAAACGATGCATGTCTTTTGCGGCATTGCAGAGGTTGCGTCCGATACCCGGTAGTTCAGCTCAGCGATTGATGTATCCTTACAGCCTTCTTTCAGCGTTCTACCAGCGGACAGGCAAGATGTAGCCAAGTCGACACCATACGAGCGAGGGGGGGAAAACATTGTTCTGACGTTCTGCAGGCGCAGTGGGAAACTTGGCGTACCGAGGAGAGGGTGTACTAGTACTACTATCTATCCCATCTCCCCTATCACCAGAACGGGCATGTTTGGGAGAACAAAAGGGGAATCTCGACGCCGACTACTGTAACGTCGGCCAGGACATAGCACAGACGACTGGGCATGCGGAGGATATGTACTGTGTGTAGGTAGGAGAGGCAATCTAACCGAATGAGGAGTGGTGCGCAGTGAGTACATTGTAGTGTTTCCTTGGCTTTCAAGTTGAGTTGTTCCTCGTGAAGTCGTGCGTGAGTCGCGTCGCTTCGTTCCTGACAGCTGGAAGTTTGGTCCATCGGCCTCTCGCCTCCGACTCCCGAGCTGAATCCGTTACCTGTCAACCGGTCTGAGAAACACGGGAACGGCATTACGGCCTCTCTACCCAACACCTGCTCCTCTTATTCTGTCGCCGGCAGGGAACGAACAGAAGACGACGCTGACGGTCGCTGGGACAATAGAGACAGCCGATCAGGCCCGACATCACTCTTCAGCAGCAGCAATCCCCGACTCAGGATCGAGCGAGACGACCGACATCCCTATTATTGAATGGGAAACATCTCCACCACCTGCACGAGCGCCTGCGTTGCCCTCCCAGCGAGGAGGGGACGTCTACCGCAATCATGGCCGACGACGCGCTGTCAGGCATCACCCGCGTCCCAGACCACAATCACATCACAGTAGCCATTGACCCCGTGGCTCTGGTGGTGACGGAATGCATCACCGTGACCTCCGCCATGCGCAAGCATGCCCGCTGGGCTCACTCTTCCATCTCCTCCATCCTGGGCTCCTCCAGTAGTACCGGCTACCGCACCCCTCCCTCCCATTCCACCCGCGACGGCACAGGCTCCACCAACCACGACCGAAATCGCGCTAGCAGCAAGATCGACCTCATAGAAGACGACGGGAGCTTGACTTCAAGATGGGGCTTACGGGGGAAGAAGGGACAGAGCATGCAGGACAACCCTCTCATGAGCGGCTTCGCGAGACTACGCTCGGATCTGAAGCACTGCAAGGACATCCAGAGCTTCGGTACACCCGGCATCCTCCAGCCTTTCCTGCAAGTGATCAGGAGCTCAAGCACTACGGCTCCTATCACGAGTCTGGCGCTCATCGCCATCACCAAGATGTTGGCCTACAATATTGTGAACTCAGAGAGCCCCGGATACGCGCATGGGATGCAAATGCTCGCTTCGACGGTTACCAACTGTAGATTCGAAGGAGACAACAGTCCCAGCGACGAGGTGGTCTTTCTGCGCATACTGAAGCTCATGGAAGATATGATATGCGGACAACCGGGGTCGGTATTGGGCGATAAGAGCGTCTGTGAGATGATGACTTGCGCTTTGTCCATCTGCTGTCATTTGCGCATGAGCGAGGTTCTGAGAAGGAGCGCGGAGATCAGTATGGTGACCATGTGTCAGACAATCTTCGCGAGACTGAAGACGCTGGAAACGGAATTTGAGGGCGAGGATGTTGCGGGTATGGATGACGAAGTCAATCAGGAAGACATGGATGCTGCAAAGATTGATAGCGCGCCGAATGGCGAGTCAGGGCCTGATGCAATGAAACAGGTGCGGCAGTCAAGTCTGGAGGTCCCTGGGGTGACAAATGGAACGCTTGGCAGGCCTTCGGAGGATGTCAACGGGAGTCAGATGGACCTGGCGAACGCTGAGCAAGATGAAGTAGAAGAGATCCGGCCTTATGGACTACCATCTATCCGGGAACTGTTCAGGGTGCTAGCCGATCTGCTCGATCCCCACGACCGCCAACGGACGGATACTCTGAGGGTGATGGCTCTGAGAATCGTCAATGTGGCATTGGAAGTGGCAGGACCCAGCATTGCAAACCACCCAAGTCTGGCGTCGTTAGCGAAGGACACGCTCTGTCGGAATCTCTTTCAGCTTGTGCGCTCAGAGAACGTAGCGATTCTTCATGAGTCGCTAAGGGTCGCTGGTACACTTCTTGCGACTTGTCGAAGCGTACTGAAGCTGCAGCAGGAGCTCTTCCTCTCATACATTGTCGCATGTCTACATCCTCGAGTACCTATACCGGAAGAGCCCCATATCGATCCATCGCTGTACCAGGGAGTGCCCACAACGCCCGGCTTGGTACGGCCGCAGCAGCAGCCACAAGTGGGAACGCCTGGTAGTGGTCGGTCCACTCCCGTACCTGTTCGTGATCGGCAGAAACTGGGCATGGAAGGTGGTTCAAGAAAGCCTGATGCAAGAGAAGCGATGGTCGAGAATATCGGCGGTCTGGTGCGGATACCAAGCTTCATGGTCGAGCTGTTTGTCAATTACGACTGCGAGATCGACAGGAGTGATCTTTGCGCGGATCTAGTTGGGCTCTTGTCCAGGAACGCCTTCCCGGATTCTGCGACTTGGAGTACGACGAACGTGCCACCCCTTTGTCTGGACTCTCTGCTGGGATTTGTTCAATTCATAGCTGAACGCCTGGATGATGAGCCCGCAACAGAAGGTTTGCCGGACAAGAAGGCGCTGCAAGAGCAGAGGCGGCGGAAGAAGGTGATTATCCGTGGAGCTACAAAGTTCAACGAGAGCCCTAAGGGCGGCATTGCGTTCCTCGCAGCTCAAGGGATTATCGATGACCCAAATGACCCGCACTCTGTCACAAGCTTCCTCAAAGGTACGACACGTATCGATAAGAAGGTGTTGGGAGAGTTCATCTCCAAGAAGTCCAACGAAGCAATCCTCGATGCCTTCATGGACTTGTTCGATTTCAAGAACATGCGCGTGGATGAAGCGTTGAGAGAACTTCTCAACAGCTTCCGACTTCCTGGCGAGTCCGCGTTGATCGAGCGCATTGTGACAGTCTTCAGCGCGAAGTACTTTAACGCTGCCAAGCCAGAACAAGTCATAGATGAGGACGCCGTGTTCGTCTTGACTTATGCCATCATCATGCTGAATACGGATCTATACAATCCAAATGTGAAGTCACAGAACCGAATGAAGTTCGAAGACTTCGCACGCAATCTGCGAGGAGTCAATGGTGGCAAGAACTTTGATCAAGAATACCTTCAAGAGATCTACGATGCGATCAAGTCCCACGAGATTGTCCTTCCCGAGGAGCATGATAATAAGCACGCGTTTGAACATGCTTGGAAAGAGCTGCTCGTCAAGACGCACACGGCGGAGAATCTTATCATCTGCGAGACCAATTTGTACGATGCCGATATGTTTGCGGCGACATGGCGCCCTATCATTGCGACTTTGAACTATGTCTTCGTATCCGCGACCGAAGATGCAGTGTTCCAACGTGTGATCGCAGGCTACGGTCAATGCGCGCAGATTGCAGCTCGCCACGGGAATTCGGAATGCCTCGACCATGTCATTCTGAGCCTGGCAAAGATTTCGAGCTTAGCGACGGAGACACCACCCAGCACCAGCTTGAATACCGAAGTGCAGGCCAGCGGAAAGAGCATCATGGTCAGCAAGTTTGCTGTGGACTTCGGGAGAGACAACAAGGCCGAGCTGGCGACGCTCGTGCTGTTCCGGATCATCAACGGTGCTGAGGGCGCTATCCGGGATGGTTGGACACAGGTGAGTAGCAATGCCCTAATGTTGTGCAGGCTGCGCGTGTGCGTGCATATGGCCGGTTGGCGTATGAAGGACAATGGCGTGGCATTGTTGTCTCGGACTCTTGACAGACTGTGAAGCTGAGACATACGAACGTGCCACGCACCGCCAGTCCACAGCCGCGCATCTCCGGATCTTTGTGCACGTAACATTGTGTGGTCGTATGCTGACGCGTGTTTCGCAGATTGTTCGCATCATTGTCAATCTATTCGTCAATTCGCTCGTGCCGACGTCCTTCACGTCCATCTCTCGGGATCTTGATCTGCCGCCGATACCTCTGCAGTCGCCGGCGCAAGTCATCGAACGAAGTGACAAGTCTGCCGACGTGGGCCTGTTCAGTGCCTTCACAAGCTACGTCAGCAGTGTGATGAACGACGAACCACCGGAGCCAAACGATCAGGAGATTGAGGCCACATTATGCACTGTCGACTGCATCAACGAATGTCACTTTGAACAGATTCTCGGCAATGTTAGCGAGCTGCCCGTGGAGTCGTTGAGATCACTGACAGTGTCGCTTCTATCTCACCTTCCCGAACAGGATTCTCCAAGAGTCATCGCCGTCAAGCCCGAGCTGCCGGCACCTACGCCCGTCCGTGCCAACGGTACCAAGTCGTCCTCGGAATCGCCCGTATACAATCCCGCTGTTGTGTACGTTCTGGAATTAGCAACCATCCTCGCTCTGCGAGACGAGGAGACGATCACGAGCCTAGGTGCAGACGTCGCCCAGGCCTTACAGACGGTCATTCGAGATGCGGAACGCTTGCATCCCGTGGCGCTGAGCCGATGCGTTTTCTACTTGCTCAGTCTTTTACGAGCTAGCAACGACCATGGCTACATACGCGCGCCGGTGGTGTTGCACAGCATCTCGTCTTTCCGGCAAGATATCTTGAAACAGTGCGCACAGCCCATCTTGAAAGGGCTGTATGGATGCATTGGCGGCCCCGCGGAGCTGAAGAATGAAATGGCTGCGAGCCCGGACTTTTGGAATGTCTTGCATCTGCTCCTGCAGCCTGCGAGCGACGTGCAGGGTGCAGATGCGGCGAGTCTTGTTTTCCAGATTGCGGAGCATGTTGCTGCAGAGGGACAGAACCCTGCTATCACCCCAGATAATTACGAGTTCTGTGTCGATCTGTTGAACTCGTTCGCTACGGCCGGCAGTGTTGGTGCTCGATTGGAGCAGAAGAGAGAAAAGGCCCATGCCCAGTCGAGACGTGGCGGGAGTGGACAGCAATCCAAAGAATCCCAGTCGAAGGAAGCCACACCGGAAAAGAAACAGCAGAAAAAGGACCCGGCTGTTGTACGGGGTACGCGCGCGATCGCTCTGATCTCGCAGCTTGCAGGTCGCGTTCCTTCACTTATCAAGCAATCTCATCTGGAAACCGATCAGGCCTGGCGCACTTACTGGTCCCCTATCTTCCGCTGTCTGGCAACGCAATGCGTCAATCCGTGCCGGGAAATCCGCCACCAAGCCTTCACTGCGCTGCAACGCTGTCTGTTGTCCCCGGCTCTCGCACCGCCGGACCATGCGCAATGGAATCAAATTTTCAACGAAGTGCTCTTCCCTCTCCTCAACAACCTCCTGCGGCCCGAGGTATACCAGACGGATCCCATTGGGATGTCGGAGACACGAGTCCAAGCGGCTCAGCTGCTCTGTAAGATTTTCCTTTTGTACCTGAGCGAATGGGAAGGGATGGTAGAGCTGTGGGGCAAGATCTTGGGGTTCATGGAGAGAATGATGAACACCACTGGAGGTATCGGGACGAGCGATTTACTTGTCGAGGCAGTGCCCGAGAGTCTGAAGAATATCCTTCTGGTGATGAGTGGGGATGGATATCTCGTACCATCGCCTACGGGCGGAAAGGCAGATGAGAGAGGGGAGTTGCAGAGGGGGTTATGGGAGGAGACGGAGGAGAGATTGGGACGATTTCTGCCGGAGTTGATGGTCGAGGTCTTCCCTCCGACGGCTGCAGAGGAAGCTGCTCCTCCTCCTCCTCCTCCTCCTCCTCCTAAAGCCGAGGCGAAGGCCGAACAGGAGGAACAGGAACAGGAAGAGGAGGAAGGAGCAAAGGAAGCTGATGCTGCTTAGCTGCAGAGATACGTTCGGACTGCTTGCATAGCGATGGCGTTATGGGATGCTCACTCGAAGCGCTGGGGGAAATTGTTGTAGTATACACATCATATGATCGTCGTCCGATGGAGAGGATGAATATTGATGATGCCATCGCCCGCTGTTAGAATTCAAAATTCCCGTCCGCAATCCTCTCTCTTGTCCAGCCAGCTCACCTGCCACCACCACCGACTATTCTGTTTTTTTTCCCCCGACCTTGAAGAAGCAGTCAGTTCTGCTGGAGTCTCTGTCTGCTACGAACGAAAGATTATTAATTTGGGCAAAAAATAAAATATCAAAAACATACAGCACGAGGTATTCCCACGTGGTCACCCACCGTAGTACTAATCTCGCGGTCAGCTGCTTGAGTATGCAAGAGCGGACGGGTTTGCCTATTAACTCCCGTCTACTCGACGATGCTCGGCTGCCCGGGCCCACGCCCGCTGTGTGCTGATGACGAAGCACGCTGCACGTGATCCGGGCTCCTGGGGGACAGAATAAACGGGACAGCTGGGACCCTGACGCAGCCGGAAGTGTCCCGATTATTTTGTCCCCCAGGAGCCGGGATCCCAGAACTAGAACCCGATGTGCGTACATTGTATACCGGAACAGACTTTCCTAGTTCCTGGTTCTAGGTTCCATGATCCTCTATCCTTAAAGACATGTACCGCCCATTCACGCTATAATACTATTTCAGTCAGTACATACTCGCCGGTATAGCGCTAATAGCGGAGGCATAGCTACCTATAGCCTTAAGACAGCGCGAGAGCTATCTAGCTGTTCCTAAAAGCTCTATACATAGGTCCTACGCTAGGCTATCTCTCCTTTATTAGTCTTCCCCCGATCTAATAGTATAGTAGATATCGATATATACGCTCTCGCGCACACTAGCGGCGACAGAACTATAGTAGAGGAATCTCAAGTAAGAAAGCGCGATAAATAGTAACGTACCCGCGTACGGCGATTCTAGATAAAGTAAGAGTCTATAGCTCTACGGGTACGATACTAAAACTAACGGTATCTAGGTACTTATTAGAGAACGGCGTCGAACACGACGAGTATAATCTTTTCCCTCGTCTTGTTAGTACTAGACAGCTTAAGGGCTTTTTCGCCTAGAGAGCTAAGACGTACCGGGGTCGGCTAGCGAACGAGGTGTATAAACGAACACTTAAGCGGGATTAGGTACTCTTAAAGCGAATAATATAAGAAGATTCGGGAGAGTACTATAAAGAAAAGCAGTACAAGGATATTTAGGATGTAAGCATTCTTATATTACGCTACGCCGAAATTCGTACTAACTAGTACCCGGTAGTAGATTACCTATACGCTCGTAAGTCTCGGTAATGTGTCGACAACCTTAAGAGAAAAAGCTATAGCTAGTCGACCCGTAGTTATCGATGTTCTTTATTTCTTATAGCGATATAATAAATACGAGTTTCTATATCCCCGCTACCGTTTGTAGCTCTCCCTTACTATACTACTCCTTACGTACCTCGGAACGAGACCTAGAGAGTTCCTCGAGTCTAGTACTTACCGCGGAAGTAACGAAGGCGTATTATATAGCGATCTTACGATCTTTATAGTACTAAGTGCCGCCGCTAGCTCGAGTAAGTACGACAGTACTCGTTTCGTAGTCCTCGTCCGATTACGAAACCGTAAGAATAACCGACTTAAACAGTATAACAAGTAGGCTACAATTACGATCGCTATAGGCGGTATAGGCTAATATATTACGACTAGCGTATACCTTCTACTAGTCGAAGGTGTAATACGCCGCGAGCTGTACCCCGTTATATAGATCCTTACCCTAGCGATAGCCGATAATACTATCGAACAGGTTAAGAGTCCCGACGATCTTAAGAGGATCCGCTACCGGGATAGGCAAGCTATTAGACGACTGTTTATTCGAGCGTCTTACGAACACATTCTACTCTTACGAGCTATAGATCGCGACAGGACAATTTCTAAGACAAACATACTGTCTACTAACTTATTACGTACACAGCTTACGGCACTTAGGTAGAGGGCGTAGTATAACGATCCTATAATAGCTTACAACTTTCGCCGTATATACGGAAACATACTTGATAGTAAGCTTGTCGCGTAAGGTAGACACAATCGGTTACTAATATAAGTAGGCTAAGTAACGAGCGCCCGTAGGCGGAAAAATTTTAGCTACTAAAGCGAAGACTCTTTCCTATCCTATATCTCCGCGTACTCTAATGTCGATACATAGGCTCTTTTGTACGGTAATACTCCCGAAACTATACTATTAGACTTCTTAAGATCGATAGGTAGGAATCTAGACCTTACCGCGCCCTAACCGCCCGGAGCTCGGTTAACTAACGTCCCCTAGCTTACTATGCCGGATAGAGAGCTCGAGGTTCGGACAAGCTCTAAGGAACGTACGCTGTTCTAATAGCGTAAGAAGCTTTATATAAGCGAAAACAACATCTTCGATAGATTAGAGCTCGCCGTATTAGTAGAAGTAGAAGTGTACCGACCGGGCCTATTACGAGCATTGTCCGCGCTTCTACGGTACGACTAGGTACGCGCCGCTGTCGTCGCCTGTTTCTACGACTATAATAACGTAGATGTCTTACTAGTAAGAGTACTTAAGCTACTAATTGCCGTAGTACGTAGGGATAATCGTTATTTTACGTATCCTAGGGCAGTCGTAGATGCCGTAGGAGGATACGGTAAGTACGGCAAGTAATACTAGTAAGTCCTTATGTAAGTAGTTACTATAAAGACGCTAATTGTTTAGGTTAGAAAGAAAGACCGACTTTAACAAGCATTTGTTAAATTACTCTAGAAAGGTACGTAATAGGGACACAGCTCTAGTCTAGGAAGCTTTGACGTCCCGCCTAACGTAGTGCCTCTAGAACTAGTACGGCCGGTCTTTAGAGAATAAGTCGGCTCTAGAGATCGCTACCTATCTCCTATTACACCTACGGACCTACGAGGTACTTTTATACCGGTAGTAAGACTATACTACTAAACTTAGCGGGCTGAAGGAGCTAGAGGCACATCTACAATTTACGTACGAGGTTTATACTAGTAACACTCTACCCCGTAACCCGGTCTTCTATTACGAATGTCGAGAGTACTTTTCTAGCGATACTACTTAGAGGGAGCATTGCACCTAGTATCTAGAGAACTTACAGCTGTTCGCCGGGATCTTAAACAAACGCGGCGCTACTATCTTGGCTCCCTATTGTATCTTCTACCTCGACCGTATAAAGGATTCGCCGTAACTAGCTTACCGCCCTTTTAGCTGTCTCTAAAACTTGTAGTACTATCTTCTAGAACATCTTTACGAAGTAACATAGCTATTACGCTACCTACATCTACTGTACTCGACCGATATAGTATCGAACTCCGTATTCTAGCTCTATGTCAATTACGTACATAGTATTAGATTCCCTACGAAGAGTGATAGGCTCGCTTAGTAGACTAAGGAACTCGATTCGAAGCAGCCGACTGTCGAGACTGTAGGGTCCGACGGTCTTACGACTCTAGAGTCTAGCGGCGTACATCTAGCGCCTAACGACGATCGGGGAGCTACGTACGGTCCGCTAGACAGATGTAACGCTAACATATCTAAATGTACGTCGACTCTTAAGACCGAGTAGAATACCCGAAACCGTAGAGTGTACCGTAACATTCCTTATTATTTTCCCGGCTGTCCTAGAATGTTTATAGCCGAAAGCCGGAGAAAGGCCTATATACGAGTATACTAGCCGCTTACCTGTCCCTATAGCTACGAAAAGACGCTTAATAGACGTAAAGCGTTAGCGAGGCATTTCCGAGACACCTACAAAGTGAAACCGATACGGCGTAGGCGGAAGTTAGCTACGGATAGCGCTCCGGTAGCGTGTAAGGTCGTAGTAGAAGGTCGTAAGGCCTACCTTCGGCATAACCGGACCCGTCTTTAACACGAAGATATTCGAAGCTCCCCCCCTACGATACAAAACCGCTGTTAGTCTACTAGTTAGGACTTGCCTCCTAATAATCGCGCTCGGGGTGATCCTTCTTTATACTACGACAGGTCCTAGATTAGTAGAGATGTAGTAGGTGTCGATCCGATAAGTTCCTATATTAGCGACATTAACATACTAGCTATTAATCTAAGGCTACTCGCCGTAAATAACAACAGCCTAACGAATCGACCTAGACTCTACGGGGTACTTGTTAATCCTTTAGACAGCGCTTATAACGAGTACTATAGCGCGGATCCGTATACGCCGAGCGGTAGTATCGAGGATAATATAGACTTATAGTACGTAGTAGATCCCCTCGAAACTACGTAGGCTTCTCCGCTATAGTATCTGTACTTAACCGAGCTATCCGATCTATCGCTATCTAAGGATACCGCGTCTACGAAAGACGCGCATACTAACGAACAAGGTTTAGGATCTATAACTCGATCCTATATTAAGGGACCTTTTCGCTACACCTAGCCTAAGGACTCGGGGCTGTATAGTCGAGTCTTTCGCGATTTATATAGTCTCGGCGTCTATATGAAAGCCTACGAGCGTTAATAGGCCTCTATATACGGTATTAGCTCTTATAGTAGACGATGTGCTTCCCTAGAAGCTCTAGTACGCTACGTACGTGTTAATTATTAGCTACAAATGCCATTCGCCTACCGTATATATTACAAGACTTTTAAACATACCTGTCGATTAAAGGCACATATTAAGTTGTGCTCTTAACCGGACCTCCCCTACTTAGAGTAGGTTGCGGCCATAGCGTCGGAGGAGCTAAAGGATCTTTAGTACTACATGTATATACAAACTACCGGCTCCCGTATAGGCCTAGCTAGACGCCCGGGACAAAGACAAATAGAATGTAAGTATTATTACGGAAGCTCCTCGCTTCCGCGTCTAGAATCTTGTTACTAATCCTAGATCCGGATATTCGTTTCCGGTTCCTCGATTACGGAGACGCCGTACCTCTAGCCCTATATACACCTCGGCGATCTATATTATCTTTCGAAGGTAAGACTATCCCTCTATTCTTTCTATAGCATCCTGTTTAGCGCTTATATCCTATCCTTACTATGCCTAGCTATATTAGATTAAGCTTCAAACTCTTTATCTTACTTATACTTTTTATACTCCTCTATTATAGACGGAAGAACCCTAGGTTATCGTTATCGCCTCTAACACTAGTTCGTAGGCCTTTAAACAGTACTCTCGGCTTTGGTAGTATCTATGTTCTTACTAAGGATACATCTACGTAGCGAATATAAGGACTGCGGGTAGCTACTCGTATAGTAGGCTTGAAACTCTATATCCCTGTTTAGCGACAGTTAACTCTCGAGGAGATCTAGTAGAGGCTACATACGACGAAAATCGAGTACAATGTCGCCGTTACCCGACTTACGCTTAATTATATTAACCTCCTTAGAGAGTTCCTAAGTTCGGAACACGAAACGGTCTTGTTCTTAGAAGACGATATTAACTTCGACATCTATATTAGATCTTAAGCTAAGGCGCTCTCGCGTACTATCTAGGAGTCATTTATGCTAGTAGGAAACCGAAGCTCCGATAACGAGAGTCGTTAGAAGTTACCCTATAGGCACGACTTATGGGACGTACTCTAGTTAGGTTATTACGGTGTCGAATTCACTACTAATACTAAAACCGTAGTATATACAGACGACTACGCCCTTCCGTAGAGTTATCTTAAGTCCGATTTCAATAAGTACTACGCCTTTATACGAGCGCGATACAAGTATACTAGTCCTCTATAATAACAAGCTATACTTAGGGTCGCCCCTATCGCGACATACGCCTAGGCTACTACTAGAAGCCATGCCGCCGTATTGTTAAGTTAGCTTAAGCGAGTAAACACTTAGAACATCGATAACGCCTTACATATTACTTATAAGGGCTTGTAGTAAAGATGCTTCGCAATAGTACCCGAGCTAATGTATTATTACAAGGTAGTTAGGCAGTATATCTTAAGGTATAACAAACCTATTAGGGCTAGGGCATAGGATCTTAGCTAGTAGTAGAATCAGTACAAGTTTACTTATAATATACGCTATAGCGCTCGCTATAATACTAGTTAGACTAGTAAGAAAGTAGCTAATCTATAGTAGTGTCTCCCTTATGTAGATAATAAGAACGTCTAGCTTAACGTTAGTAGCTTTAGTATACAATACTATAACTACTAAAAGAATAAGCTTACGCTTACGATGTATATAAATGCTCTATAGTCTAAGTGTACCTCGAAGCCGGTTATCTACATACAATCGTTCGTCGGAATAGCGTCTATCTCAAGTATAATAGTACACTAGCTACAACGTCGCGTAGTCGTAAGCGTCGTGCCTATTATAATTAAACGAGAGAGTCTCCCTCTTAAATCATTCGCGATGTCTTATAGATAGCCCCGCTACGAACGACCCAATTATCTTACTAGGCTATGTAAGAGCCGCGTCGGCATCCTATAGCTTCGCTATGTCTTTCTTACTTGATCTAGATACGCTAAAATTCGTAGAGGCCGATAAGGTATAAGGTGACCTAGGCTATAGGAATGGCTAGATAACGTCTATACTTCTACGTTACGCGTTAGCGGAGCATCTAGCCTGTCGAGAATGACCTACCGCGGTAGAGTAAGCGCGCTGTAGGAACTCGCTATTAGGGACCTCCTTACGTATAGAGTACGCCTACGCCTCGATCGTAGTAGAGGAATACATAGCGGGTAGCTTATTAGAAGGACTTCGCCGGGAGACCTCGATCTCCGTAATACTCGTAAACACGAAAGCAACGACTACGGCTACAAACGACATAACAGCGCCTCGAATCATCGCTAGTAAACGATAGTCCTATACGACGGACTTGTCTATATTAGTCTTTATTAGAGGATTATCCTTAGAAACGACGTACCTATAGCTGTAATCTAGGTATAGAGCTTCTACTTACAGATAGACAGTAGATAACAGCTACTGTAGCCGATAAGACCGTAGCTACTACAAGGTAGTCGTTTATAGAAAGAGACACATCCCTTAGGTAAGATACAACTATTATATCGAGTAATAGAGAAGGCTCTTAGAGTGTAGGATTAGCGCTATACTTTCTGAAATTTAGCTGTCGTATAGTATCTAACTCGAAAAGAAGCTGTACCGCCGTTAGAAGTAGGACTAGAGAACATAAATAGAGAACAATCTTTTTGAACTACGAAGAATGTATCGCTTTAAAGCCTACGTACCGAAGTATACAAACTATAAACAGAGCATAGAAGTTACTTAAGTGTAGCGTATAGTGTTAAGAAACATCTTCGTATAATATAAGGACGCGCCTATAGCCTCTTAGCATAAATTTTGGAGCCGGCTACTATATTCTCGTACGATAAATGATTCGGGAACCGGAAGCCGTAAGGACAAATTATAAGGATCGTGCCGGTACTAGAAGGTAGCCTCGAGATAGTATTACATACTTATTATACCTAAATATAGACGTAATAGCCGCTGCTTTGTCTTTCCTCTAAACGTAGTTTATTAATAGAATACATATTAGAGCCGTACAATGTATTTAAGATGTTACAAGTCTAGTATTACCCGTAGAGCCGCGCTCGCTAAGTGTACTCGGGTGGAACATAACATTGTCTCTATCCCTCGGCGAGTAACATCCAATCGTTTAGCCCGTTATAGTAGGTCGTAGTTAGTAACGGACCATTGTATTAAAGGAAGCCCCGCGAGGCGCGAGTACTAGACCTAATTATAGAAAGTAAGCGAGGAAGAGGCGTCTAAGCCTATAACATTTGTATAAGGTCTAGGTCCTATAATGTCCCCGTGTCGGAGGGGACCCGCGTTCTTAAGATCTAGTCGGAGAATTCCCGGTGTAAGAACATCGTATATAGTGAACGCTACTGTTATTGTAACAGTCTTTAGACCTAACTATGTTAATACTACCGATATTACTACTCCTAGCGACTACAATTTTGCTATACGAGCCTTTACTACTATAGGAAGAAGAGTACCGTACGATGTTCCTTAACATACGTTAACGTACTAGTAGCCCCGTCGACCGGTAGTAAGCCGAGCTTCGTAGTAATATAATGTGCCTAGGTAGAGGTCGATACTACCTAGTAATGTAATGTTTATCGTCTTAAGGTACTGTACCTATTCGTAGATCTAGTCTAGTACATATCTAATCGAGCAAATGTCGCTTTCTAGCTTGAATTAGTTGATAAAGTAGAAGAGCCTAAGAGCCTCGTAGCGAATTTGCTTACATACGTAAGTAAGTACTACAGGATGTTGTCGAGCTTTGTATGATCGCGAACGGGTAGGGTAACGATGTCTTAGGGCTTTAATAACTACTAGCTCCGTAACCGTTAATACTAACACGTAGATTTGGTTCCGGAGTTCTACTAAGAGTTTAGATAATTAAGTATGTTCTATGATCGTCGCGTAGATCCGGCGGTATAGAGCGAATATAGTCGACTGTTATAGGAGAGTTAATAGGGACAGTTAGACTAAAGTCTCGCTATACAGTTATACTATAGCTAAGACGCACGGACTATTACATGTAACACAAACGTTAAGGAACAGGATCCAAAACCGGAAACCGGGAACTAGACTTCTAGGACATTTGATTAAATTAGCTATATATATAACCGAGATCCTGTCTTTAGTTCTACGTCGTTACTAGGCGCTCTAGTACTAGTACAAGCCAACTAGTACTAACGATCCTCTCTAGGCTCTTAACCGGAGCCCTTATAAAGCCGCGTTATTAATAAATAAGCTTTTGATACTACGCGTAATGTTAGGAACATATTGAAATACTAAGGTAGTGCCGGTTATAACAGGCACATCCGAAGATAGTACTACACTGCTTAGAGCTAGGGTTGAGATAGTAAACCTTTTTGACCCGATCGCTGTCTACTAGCCCTAATGAAAAAGCCCCGCTAAGATACTAGGACGATAGGGGCATTCTAAGCTTGTTATACGGGTAGGTACCGGTTGTGTAGGAGCTCTAACCCTAGGTACTAAGGTAAAGAAATTAACATCCGCGTACGAACGTATAGGTCGACCCGATAGAGTAAAGTATCTTATAGCGGTCGAGTTTACTTTAAAGTTAAGTAATACCCTCCCTATTACCTTAGAAGGTACTATAAGAGTAGTGTCCGCGAATGCTACGCTCCTATAGGGATGAACACTACTCTAAGACAATAGGGTTTTGCTTTCTTCTACTAATAGGTTAAACGACAAAGTAGTTCCTATAAGGGCGTAAAGTAAAGATAGTATAAATTGATAGGTAACCTCGTTATGTACTGCCCCGACACTAATTTCTACGCTTAGCGCTATTACGGGGCTAGCGGTATCATTCCACGATGTTAGCCTACTCTATAAAGTAAGTAGTACTTGTTTAGGTGAACTAGTAGGTAACACCTACCTTATAGGAAAGGACTGTTAAGCAGTCCCGATCGCAAACAGACACCAAATAAGGTGTTAAGCTATCTTATAAGAGATACATTTCATTTACTCCTCGTAGTCCTAGTATAAGATCTTATACTTTTTTGTAAGCCTTATATAGGGATCTAAGACTTAGTTCTTTAATCCTAGAACCCGTTCTATAGATTACGACTTACGGGTTTGGTATTTACGTTAGATAGAGAGCGACTACCGTCTTCGGGAATCGGGAAAACGGTAAAAGCTATTATAATGCGTTACCTATATAGTAAGCGTAAGGCATACTGTCTCATTCTATACCTTTAGTAACAATTACCCCTACTAAGTCGTAGATTATTAAAGTACCTCGCATACTCCCATAACCTTTTTACTAGACGCATCGTAATCGTAACAATAGTAGCTTTAGTCGTATCTACTCCTTAACCGCCTACTTAGCTAGCCGAGTAAACGAGCTTTAATAAGGAACTTTCCTCTAAACTAGGGACCCTAGTACAGGCCTTTAGTGTCTCTATTGACCCGAACACTGTTATTACGCTGACTAAGCTGTATAATAATCCGTAAGTATCTACTTTCCTCTCGAATCACTTTGATTAGAATGTCTTCTACTAGAACGGGTTGTCCGCGGAGAGGCAATCCGAGCTCCGCTAAAGCTTCCCTTATCTAGACTAGTCGCAACTTAAGTAACTCTAATAGTACGAAGACCTAGAAGGAGAGGAAGTCGTTCGTTAAGGAGAGTCGGAGGAAGATCGTAAGGACCGTCGCAATCAAGAACAGACGCTTCGAAATAGCGCTACAGCCGCTATGTAGGCTCTTTAGACACCCCCTAAATGTCCGTATAAAGTTGCTTTCCTCTCCTAGAAGGTTGTACTAGTATTAAGGGACCTATAGAGGACAGGTCCTTCTATATAAGTTGCCTCGTAGGTAGTAGCCGTTAACGATAAGATCCGTGCTTTAAGTAATAGCTCGGTATACGAAGTAGACTTTAGTACTATCTCTTAGTCTATATTCATTGCCTATGACTTGATCTAGCTATACTATAATATAGAAAATTTCCTATAGGGTACCTAACAAGTAAAGGCTAATACAAGGCAAACGCTTATAAAGGAAATGTATATAACTATACTCGGGTTAGTGTCCGTTCTTAATAAGTACGGTCTCGACTAGAAATCGATTACGTACCCCGAGATACGTAAGCTATTAATTGCGATCATAAACGAGGGCGTCCCGCTACTAGATAGCGATATTGTATATATAATAATTAAAATCAGAGAACGAGAATTGTAGCCGGCTACGTTTTAGGCAGTTATAATAGAAAAGCTTGTTAATACCTTTAGCGCTATATAAGAAGTGTCCGGACCGGCCTTTATATTAGTATTTAATTAGGTACAAACCGAACTTAGATCCTTAAACACTACTTTTAGATTCAAGGTCGACGACCGTAATCTACCTTTAGGCGAGCTAGAGAGCCTTACACAAGACATACAGTTAGCGGCCCCGTAACATCTTAAACAAAAGAAGAAAGCATTAGCGTTCTATTTCAATTCCTAGCTTAAGAAGTAGGGATTCTCTAAAGCTACGAGTAAGTACAATATAGACGAAGTAGTCTTAGCCCTACACTTAACATAGAGTTTAGATAATGTATAGATAGATAAAGCGCTAGTCGAAGCGTTAGGATCATCTAGAAATGCTATACCTCCGACTACTTAGCCGTAGATTAGCGCTACGACTACAGTAGATCCTATCCTAGGACCTTAGGACCTATTAGGCGTAGTATCCGGAACAAGTGCCCCGGGGGAGGATACGCCTATAGTAGACTCGCTGTTTATACTAGTATAAGACGGTCCTACCGCGGGCTCTATAGCGCTAGCGACTAGAGAAGGACTAGTAGCTACTCTTAAATTAGAGCAAAATCTAAACTAGCTAGAGCGCGATTCTCTATCTATACGTGTTAGAGCCCTACTAGATGTTGCCTCGCTAAGCGAAACGCTACTCCTACCGAGTAACGACGGCGTTAGCGCCCCGGTGTTTGCTTTAGATAGTAGGACCGAGTTTGGTATTATACTCTACGTTCAGTCTACTAGTAGTTTCGCGAATGCGAAACGAGTTATTATTAATCGCGGGACCGAAAGAGTTAGGATACTAGAGTTTGTACCCGGGTCAAGCTTCCCTCGAGGTATCCTAGACGAGATGTATAATAAAGGAGTAGTTATAAGCGGCCCTACTATTAACGTTAGTTAGCGGAAGGCTATACATACGGCTAACACACTTGACATTGTAGTACTTCCTTCTAGTACGCGGTACGGTACTCGCGAACCTATAACAAAGTTCCTCTAGAACTAGTCTAACGATCCTTCGCGAAATCCGAATCTTAATGTACCAAAACAGGAATTTATATTATAGACGGACATAATCAAGATATTTAGTAAGAAGTATATAGATAGCGCTAGAGGCACAAATGGTATCAAAAGTGTACTAATATAGCGACGAGAGGAGAAGGTTAGATAGTTACAAACGTGTATTACCGAGGGGTAGTATCCCGACAGAGGGCTATAAGGAGCTAGAATTACTATAGCGGAAATGGAGGAAATGCTATGGCTGTATCGTAGAGTAGCGCGACCAAGCTTTACGGAAGATTAATAAGCTCTTTATACTACGAGTTAACGTATCGGCTGCCGTGTCGTATTACTTGTCTTAGTTTAGCTATACTATAAGTCATTATCGCGGAGGATGCGGGTCGTATAGTATATATAAGTACGGTTGATCTTTATACAAAGTTTAGTAATGTATAATAGCTAGTTAATAATTAGTACATAGCCCTAGGCTTCTTCGAGGAGTGCGCTCGTATCTAAGCCGTATACTACTTAACATATATTTTCAAGCTGTTTACGAAGGAGGGATCTAAGCTAGAAGTAGAAGTCTACATTGTAGCTAAGCTGTATGTATAGTTACATCTACTACAAACATATTCTCTCTCGACTCTAATACTATAGGGATAGTATTAAGACTACAATCCTTAAATACGTTAACATATCCTTACGTTAAAGGCGACCGCAAGAATTATCGCGACAGGTGCTATCCTAGACTATGTACTACAGAATAAACTATGACATAAGTCGTAATAATCGTATTTTCATCTTATACTATTTGCGTTCGACTGCCGTAACTAGCTTAGGCGGTCGATAAAGCCCTATTAGCCTCTATAGAAGCAAGTAAAGATTCAAGTTCGGCCTCTAGTATCTCGCGAAGTCCTACGTCTACTATGTAGTCGGTAGAGTACATACTACTCCTAGTACTAGAATAGCTCTACTATGAAAGTCTTCGCTAAAGCACTCGGATCTGTCTGTCCTTCGCTAAGTCTATGTTTAACGGCAAGGGTCTTAGTACCTAAAGGTATTGTTAGTACGATCTAGCGAGAGTTCTAGAATGCGTATACCGTGTCTCGCGTAAAGTTTTGACTGTAAAGGCGCTAGACTTCTTAGAGTAGGGCCAATCGTTAATTGTTAGATTGCTGTAGTTAATTATTGTAGGCTGTCTACGTACTAGCCCATTCCTAGTAGGACTGTTTAAGTTGGATCAATTGCTATACTATCTAATCGCGTTCGGTCTTAAGTTTAAGGATTGCTCGGTAGTACTAATATCTCTCAGATTTAAGAACCTATAGTAGTGCCGTACGGTAAGCGGTAAGATTACCGGATACCGCTACTAGATCGACTCCGTCTTACTCTATAGGCGTACATCTACTTAGGCGACACGGCTAAAGGTAAGGGTAGGTAGGCATCTAGCTAAGGTTATCGTTATTACACATTATATTAACCGGTATGTATAGGAAGGTAGAGAAAGACATACTCGGAGACGTACGATTAAACGACAGTAGTGTCTTATAATAGTAAATATACGACCCTATACATTAATTACGTCAAGCTATTAAAGTAGGTGAACTAGGTATTCGTTACGTAGCGTTTAGGAACCGGGATCCTAGATTCAGTTATACTAGAAGTAAGTGCTCTTAGCGTTACTAGAGAAAGTGCTACGACTGTATTATCTAGTAAGCTCTCCGTACGTTTACGACGAGCCATTCGGAGTCGGGCTAATTTATTATCTAGTCGTTTCCTTTGCTCTATTACGGGGCTACTTAGAGCCTTAGTATACGTGTAGCTTTGACACTAGTACGTACTAGCTAGCGGCGACCTTGCCTCGGACAAATCTATAGACCTATCCGCGTTAATTAGCCTTCGCTCGTTACTTTGAAGCACTAGAAATCTTACTCGTCTAAGCTAGGCGGCCTAGCGCTACTTATAGGCAGCCTTAACGGCTAGTTCGGTAAACGTTATACATTTAGGTCATCCTAGCTATATAGAAGGGAGGTCGCTACTTAATAAAGGGTGACTAGCTACGCCGCGATCTCTCTAGTAACGTCGTAGCTACAGGTCGATAGAAGCCTAAGGTACCGTACTTCGCTTCTTAAGCTCCTAAGCTTATGTAATAGTATATCGTAACGCTAGCGCTTAATTATACCTATCGGTTAAGCATCGTCTATAGCTCGTATATAGTCCGGCGTTCCGATAGTACGTCGAACTACACGAGTATGATTCTTATCTCGGAATATAAGTAGGACGAGCTTTAGCGTAATAGAGATTAAACTATGTCCCGGATCTAGAATCCGGGATCGAAGACCCGATTATCGAACGGGGTTGTCTTAGCGAATAAGAGCTATAATACAACCCGTATCCTCTTCGGTTGTAGTATAACTTAAGTATAAAGTACCCTAGCCTCGAAGACGTCTTTTAGCGGCATAAGCGGCTATAATTCCCTAGCGTTCCTATACAAGTTGTACGAGCTGTATCTGTACGACGATCGCGAATACCTCTAAATATACGTATAGAACCTTTATAGATTCTAAGACTACCGGCGCCTTAGCGTGCTCCCGTACGCCGTAGTATAAATACTGTTATAGAGTCGAACTAGGATCATTAGACCGAGCTTAGCCTACTAGATCACTACTTTATCGTCTATGTTAGTAAGAGTAAACAGCCTACGTCGATAATAATGTTTAGAGAATATACCGATCGTACGGTCGAGGACAAGGCGCTAAGTCTATCCTACGCCGATATAATGTCCGTCTGTTATGTTATCCGTAGCGAGTCGGGGTTGAAGCTAGGCTTCGCTTATATACACTTCACCCTCGAGGACCTATTAACTGTTTATGTTACTTTAGACGAAGCTTATATTTGTGAAATTGTAAGCTCGATCTTTAGTACTATTACTTTTCTTTACGGGTAGGGTTTCTAGTATGCTCGTATCTCGATATCTACGATTCGGGTCTATAGTCGAACCGCTAAGGTAGTACTAGGTAGGTGTCTAGTTCGACATGTAGTAGTAGGTAGAGGTTGTACTAATAGTAGTACGAGGGGAATGTAAGCAATCAGCTACTATAGCCGCGGATAGTAGTACCGCGAAGGATCTTAAGGATCTAGGTTTAACTCTACTAAATTGTATAGAGATCGCGGAGAAGCGACCGCTTCTAGCTCGAACTACGGACCAAATTCGGGATCTTCGCGCTACGACGAATTAGGTCTTCGGATTAACCTACTCGGCGAAGTAGAGCGGGCATAAGTAGCTAATTAATTTCCTTAAAGATCTCTTCTTAACTACTCGACTACTAAAGTCCAAATTCGTAAAGCCTATAAGTATTAGTAATAGTAATAGTTATTAGCGAATCTAACGGAGATTAGTACAAGTACATCTCTAACCGGAAGAGAACGGCTAGGGTGTTGCTTCCAATTATAGAACTAGCTAGTTTAGAGTGTTTTAAGCCGTAGCGGCTATCTCCGGAAGCGAAATTGAATGTAGTTACGGCATGACGTACGTCTATGTATATATATACTAGGTAGTTCTTATAGTATAGCTAGGAGTACTAACTACTTCGACTGTTAATATTGGGCGTTATAGTATCCGCGATGTTTAATAATACTTATTAGACCGCCGACGGCTTCGGCTTTTACGATTAGTCGTTTACGGATATAATTGATTTCTCCTCCCTTAGCGGGCTGGAAGAGTAATAGGGCACAAAACTTTCACGGTAGGTAGGCCTAGAAACTTAGACGCTACACTACGAGACGCCCGTTATTAACAACATTACTCTAGCTAACTAAGAGATAGCTAGGCTACGCTAGGCATTATAGAGAGCTTGCGCGGAGAATAGCGTACTTAGAAGTAGACGCTCGTACACAAGTCCGCGCTACGTATAGTAGACGGATAAACTTCGAGTTAGACATAAGAGCCTAGCCGCTTTAGTTACGAAGTCTCTTTAATAGTAGAATCTTTATCTCGACTACCTACTAGAGGCTACTATTACGCTAGGCTATACCGTATAGCGGTATCTACCTTAGTAACTACTAGACTTCTACGAGATGTTCGAGAACCTTCAATTACTACACGAGGAAGGTTTACCCGAGGTTGACTCTAAAGATACTACATAACGCCGGAAAGACGTATCCTAGATCCTATATACGGGTATATGTATTCTACTAATTCTACTTAACAAAGAACACGCTTACTATAGTACTCTTATACTAGTATATCGAAAATGTTAAAGGCCGTTCATTTCCCTCTAGACCTAGTTACTAGTATGGCTCGTCCCGTAATATAGTAGGAATATACTACACTTTTAGATTTCGAACACTACCTCCGTATATACCCCTACCGCTATCCTTCTCGTAGTAGCTCTTCCCTGTCCGGTAAGGCCTATAACTAAGTAGTATCCTATAAGTAGAACATTAGCCGATATTTGTTTTACGGGAACGATAGTTACCTCTATAGTATAGCTTTAAGATACACGCGCTACTACCGAATCGAGGTACCTAAGGACCTTTACTTCGTACGCTAATACCTCCGGAGCTACCGGCGACAGAGGGAATTGAATGCTCGACGTCCTAGTATACTTATTCGTCGGGTAACTTCTCTAAACCTTCGGACGCATTTCGAGCATACCGTCGTCATTCGGACACGGACTTACCGCTTAAGAAAGTAGCTCGCTACATAACGAAAAGAACACAAGTAGCTTTACTATTATTATAGGGCTTATCGGACAAATTTCCTACGCTACGATAAGGGTACGATAATCGGCTCTTTTAAGTAGCTACTAGATTGGTTAATACCCGCGACTTCTATTCATTCTTAGTTATATCTGTATGTCTTTATAAAGCGACTCGTACTACTAATAAATGCGTTAATTATCTAAGGCAGCTAGGCTAATGTAGAGTTTAGCTAGTAAATAGTACTTAACCTAACTCCTAGAGCTAGGAAATAACAGAACCGATTCTTAGTTCTAGGATATGTAGAAAACGGACTCTAGCTAGTAATCCGACTTCTAACATAGTCGAGTGTATAGAACATCTATAAAGTCGCTCGAAGTCACTTTGTTAAGGTATTATTACTATTAAACGTTCAACTTAGCTATTAAAAACCAACTTAACATACAATATTCCGTCGCACTTTTTATAATGTTAAACACGCTAGTTAAGGCCGGCGGGTCACCTTTCCCGTACACTCTCCCTTATATAACGTCTCTAGTACTAAGCGTAATTGCTAGAACTAATGTAACATTTACGTAAGTTTTAATAGTACATAGTACGTAGTAAGCTAAGTTGCCTAGTATGTTCCAAAACTATAATACTACCTACTAAATAGTTTTAACGCCGGAAGATACAAACTTCTTACCCGTTACCGTAGTCGCTACGGTAAAGAATTACTTAGGCGACTAGATAGCAACCTATAGGATACCTAAAGGCATCTCGAACGGCCTTGCTTCTATCGAGTAGTACGTTAATACAATAGGCACGCCGTAATATACTAGGCTAACAATGCTAGGCTTTGTACCGGGTAGCGCGCTTCCTTATACGGACTCCTAAATATTAAAGAAGCCTATACTAACCTCGACTACTACGAAGACGAGCGTGTTAATACTAGTCTAACTGTTTAATGTATAAGTCGAGGTAATAAGGGGAGTAGCGTAAAGAAGAGAGGTGATCGGGTTTCCGTACTTAACTATCTTTTACCTATCGCGCCATTTCCTTAATCGGTTGTCTTAATCTTGTTTCCGGGATTCGATATCCCGTTTTTCGGCCGCTATGTCGCGTATATAAAGAGCTATTCCTTATCTCGTATTCCTTACTAGTACATTAACGTAGTACTTTCTTATATAACATGTCTTCGGTTTCACCCTACCTAGTTATCGACATCGCCGAGAATTTGAACGCTATAACTTCTTTACTACAAGATAACTACAAGGAGCTTTTAAGACACTTAAAGCGTATCGAAAACGCTGTTACGTCGACTAACCTTACCTAAGTATAGAAGAGAAGGTTAACTAGATAGGTAATAGGTAGAGTCCTAGTTAAGCGTATTATAGGCGTACTCCTACGAACTGCGCTTACCGAAGCATCGAAACGTAAAATAGAAGGTAGGAAGAATCAGATAATCTCCTACACTACTTCTACTTTAGCTAACCTAAGTTTAAGTACTTCGTACTATTAGGAAAGCGGTACTCGCAAAAGACATATCCTAAGGCGAGTCGTAGATAGGTCGGAGAGTACTTAGGTGTATAAGGTCGAAGCTTAACTCTAACATTAAAGTTCCTTATCGAAAGTCTTATGTATCCTCTTCGGCTATGCTTCGCCTATCGTCCGTATCGTTCTCTAAGATTGCCTATATCTCCTTAGGAACCGTACATGTTTGATCGGTCTTCTATCGTTTCCTTCTTGTCGCTAGTAGGACTACCCGCCCTACAGTCCTAATCGCATTATCTTGTAGATAGCGTTTAAGATCATAGAGCGGCATTACCCTACTCCGGCATAACCGACTTACTTACCGACTACCCTTTACGACACTAGATGCTTCGGCTTCTACGGAAATAGATAGTACTACGAGACGCGTTAGTTCCGCCGTATAAAAGGTGTGTAACATACTTACTATTACTACCCGATACATAACTAGGAGAGCTCGCCGGAGTAGGAACACTTCCTAATACGACCTTATAACTAGTAGGAACACTCTTATAAGAACCCTAACTTACAGTTAGTAGTAGGATTAGCTCGAGCTATATAGAGTCTTATAGTAGATCGTCCGTATCTATGCCTAAATACGTAACGTTCTAAACTATGTAGGAGGCTGATTTGTACGCTAGCGGAATATCCCTAAGCTACTCGACAATTCTAATAGCGTCGGTAGACATGTTTAACAGCTAGAGTCGAATGAGCTGTAGTGTATAGAGAACCCGAGAGACGTCCTAATGTTCCCTAGCGTCGACATTATGTACTAGGTAGGCCTAGAGATCCGTTTAAAAGGAACGAAGGCTGTAGTAAGATGTTAAATCACAAATGTAGGAACTACTCGGCGTATGTAGCATCTTAGTATAGCTTACTATCGTACTCGCGACAACATTCCCTACTACATTTCTATAATATTTAGCTAACGATTCCCGGAGGGCGAGGTTAAGAAAGTCTTAGAAAGGCTACTTCGGCCTTACTTAAGAGTTACGGAGCTAGCTATTAGTTTGTACGAAGTAGGTAGCTAATTTAAGCTTTAATATATATCGAAGTTGTTCGACTCTAAGGTTTTGCGTAACTTCCGCGCGACAGGTAAGCGAAGATATCTCCTTCGCTTCGTATACTTATATAAAGTGTCGTACGCTATTAGTAACGCTATCTAGGACAGCTTCTACTACGTAACGGATCGGGTCGCGATACAATCGCTCTAAGCTATAATCCTCAATCCACTTATCTACTAATATAGAGGTAGAAGTAATGCTTATAGGGTAATCTAACGCTAGATAATCGTCCTTACCGCTAATATTAAAGTAAAACTTGTAACTACGAGTTCTCTAAGTAGAGGCGCGGGGTAGAGGTATACATTATCTTTATACCGATATTAGAGGTAGGCGGTAGCTATATATCGTATCTAGCGATAGCGCTTAGTACGGCGATAGCTCTTAGTCGAAAGTAATGTTATAATTTAAGTACGCGATCACCTTAATCTAGGTCTCGACAATTCTACGTAGCGGCCGGAGAAAACTTCGGTAGAGCTTAAAGATGTCTAACTACTCTAGGACTAGCGTATTAACATTATTAGTTAAAAGATAGGAGAACGGGATAAAATCGAACGTCTCGCCGATAGAGAACTCGAACAGAAACCGAGTAGGGACATCGGCAACTATAGTATACTACCGGTCTACTCTAACTACCTTAATAATTAAAGGTGCCTATTTAGCCATCCCTTTAATGTTCCTAAGAGCTACTAAAGACAGTATAGATTGTAATCCTTTATTAGATAGTCTGTCGACGTCGCTAGGTTTAAGAGTAGTCTATGTTGCCTAAGGAGCTATAAATTGTCTGTACTAGGCATTCTAGAGACTAGACGGTTCCACGAAACACGATGTTAACTACGCGAGGGCGTTACTAGGACTACAGTCGTAGTCTAAGAGTGTTTCCCCTTCGAGCGGCCCTCGGATCGCTAAATAGCTTCTAGAGCTTAGAAGATGCCCGTTGTCCTTGTTACTAATAACGTTATATTAGATCGCCGGGCTAGTATCTATGTTCGGGAATTCTTCTACGTATATTATCGTTAAGGGTCGAGGGTAGGTTACTCGAAAGCTAGTATTATATAAGATTGCTTGCTCTTAAGATCGAAGACGGACTTTATACCGACCGTCTATTCAGACTGGCGCCTACCTATCTACTAACTAATAAGTACTCCGATCTTATTAGAATGCTACTTTTAGTATTGTTTTAATATCGACTACTAGAGCCCAGTCAAATGCGACGTTAGTAACGCGAGTAATACCGTCGAGGCTTAGCGTAACTCGGCGTAGCTTCCTTTACGATCTCGATAGTGTTAACGGGGCATTTAGGACGAATCATTCCTATAACGCCGTCGACGTCCTTCTACTTCGCTATAAGGGGCTTGCCTTAGCTCCTTCCTGTATCCTAGCTTGTCTATAGAGGAGTACGTAGGCCTAATAGAATCGTAGTGCCTATCTAGTCTAGTACAGTCGGTACGTCGTATTAACCCTTTAATAGTTATAGACATCTAGAAAGTACGCCCGTACTTAGAGGCTAAGTAACATGTTACAGGAATAGTATCAAGCGCTCTAACAGCTGTCTATTAATGCTTGACGCTAACGGGATGCGAGTGTCGTATAAAGGGTCCTTCGATGTCTCTAGCTCGAGGCAAATCTATTATTAATAGACACCTTATTAGCAATCGATCCTCTACGCCTAAGACACGATGTCGACGCCGTCTACTACTAGTATAGTACCCGAGTCTACCGATCGTCTACAAGACAGCCCTACTTCTACGCAAACCGTTAGGTCCCTAAGCTAGGACCTCTTCTCCTTGTCTAACGACGACGTAGCCTTAGAGTACTTCTCTATAGTACAAATATATAGCTATACTATTAATCTCGACACGCCGGAGAGATTCTACTACATACGCTAGGAGTAGACTTGCGTAGACGCTTCTTAACTCGATAGCTTCCTTTAGAAGACAATTAATAGGGTGAAGCTAAGAGACTTTATCGAGCTTATCGAAAGACCCGTACGCGAGTAACCGAAAGTGTACGTACACTAGGCTAATACTTAGGAACATGCCAAGGACTGTCGTTACGCTTAAGATTACATAGACGCATTTCATAGGCGTACTGCTACCTTTAGCCTCTCGTAGCCTAGATATATAATACGTAAGGTTCCTATTACTACTAGTAAGCCTAGAGAATCACCGAGCTATTAACATAGTACATTATACTAACAGAGGTGCTCGAGTTAGCGTACGGTAGTGAAAAGCGTAGAAAATAAGGCAACGTTACCTAGACATAGTACGTTATTAGCGTAGTATTAAGGAGATGTTAGAACAATAACAGGGTATACTTCGGGGAAACTGTCGGTAGATTAAGAAGTTAATAGGCGATGTTATAACTGCTTTAATAAATTATTTGTACATAGTTTATGAAACGTATATAACTGTTACGAATGCTATCTCTAACGTAACTGCGATTGTGTTACACTTATACGAAATGTATCGTCCCATTTATAATGTCTAGTTCTTTTCTATACTTCCTATAGGAGATAGAATTGGTCCTAATCGCTTATATCGCCGAAAAGACATAGACTTTGTCTCCTAAACAAGCCTAGGGACAGTAAAGTTTGTTATGGCTTCGGAACTAATAACAAGTATAGCTAGCGTAAGATATCGTTAGTATCGATGCCTATCGTATAAGCGCTAGGGGCAACTTAGGGGGCGTTAAGGGCTACGTAGTACTCTTAAACTTGTGTCTATACTAAGACTACACTGTACTACAACTACCGTAAGCGCCTAGGTACTTCGGAACGATCGTATCTAGCACTTATAGTAGGTCGCAAAGCGAAGTATAATACTCCTCTACCTAAGCCTCGAAGTATATAGTAGCCGTAGGGAAAGGCTGTAGTGTTTTGTGTTCTTCTCGGTAGCTAATTAGAGGTTAGTATGTTGCCTTACGCTAGTCGAAGCTAATATATTATAGGCGTAGTACGTTTCGCCTTCGTACTCTTCCTGTACTAGTGTCTAGTAATTGTACGTAGTAGCGCGTTAATGTCGGGGAGGGCCTACTTAGTATTCTACTTTTAGATAGTAACTATAATATAAAGGCTAGCGTTTCTTCCTCTTACCTTACTACATTTATACGTATTTAGTTTAACAAACTCTCTCGTTATACCTTGTCTATTAAGAGACGCGATCGTGCTTTATAAATTGATAGATTACTCCTAGTTAGACCTATAACCGACCGTAATATTATTCGACAAAAACAACATAGAGTTTGTAATTGGACCGATAATAGTAGACGCGGCTCGACTTATAGATATACTCTCTAGGACATTCTAGGTACGATCGCTATCTTTTCTAGTACTATCTATTGTTCCCCTAGAGGAGAATTGCTTCTTAGTAACATAGCGTCTATAGTCTATCGACATACGAGAGTTAGTACACGACGAGAAGGAGGTTTACTAAGCTATAGACGCATTCGAGGCAGTAAAGTCGAGCGTACTAAGTAGTAGAGAGTTTCCGGCATAGCTTACGAATAGGGTCTATACTTAGATTAGACCTAAGATCTAGCGGTTAGCGGGACAAGGTAGCGTAGTACGAGTAGTAGGTCCTCTATAATCTTAAATGTAGCTAACAAGTACTAACTGCCCGTAGTTAGTAAGAACAGAGGAATGCGCCGACTTTAGTACCCGATTTTGCGCTCTTAAGGACGGGAATTATACATAATAATTGCAAATTTTAGGTAGGGGTAGGCTGTAATAGTTAAGCTATATAAGCTTCGTACGTACTATATACGGTGTTAATGTAATTGGAATCTTCGAATGCGCTAGAGGACAGTCGTCGAAGTAAAGGCTTACGATAGTATGTAAGTAAATAACTAAGCGTTATATACGTAGGGATTCCTTAGATGCCTATAACCTTAATTAGTAAGTCAGAGTAGTAGACTATAGTGAAGTAAGAGAAAGATATATAGACTTAAGTGATTTCTTGAAAGAGGTATGTTAGTCTCTACTTCTATGTATCCGCTCTGTTACTTAATGTCCCCCCCGACTAGATAATACCGGGCTATACTACTACGTATTAGGACGCTAATCTTAATTTTGAAGCGACTAATAAGCTATGTTAAGCACTACACCTTACTGGATTTCGTAGCTAGCTATAGTAAGGATCGGATATTAATATAGGCCGCTAGGCGCTAGACCTAGGGTGCCTATATAGACTATTACCGATTAATAATTATTATAGCCGCTCCTCGATAATTAGGTAACCTCCGTAATCCTACTAGGTCTAAGAAGATATCGATTGCATAATATATACGGTCTACTATACGTAGAACGACTCCCCTTAACTCCTAGCCTACGCGAACCGGAGCTAGAAGTCGCCGATTATCCTACTACATGTTATCTATGTTTCCGGTATCTACGAGGCTTTCTAGACCACAATTACGTAGTTAGGGTCGACTAGTAACAGTTGAAAGTAATCGATAGAGTCGAAAATAATAGAATTACCGATCTTACTATTTAAAAATTTCGGGAGTATGTCTCGCTATATAACAGTGTTAGCCTAGCGTACCTTTAGCTCTCTAGGCAGATAAAGACTTCTCTCGCGGCGTAGACCTCTAAATCCCGTAATGCGCTAAACCTAGAATTCGGTACTCTTAAGATCGGCTTACTCGCTTACCTCGTAAATAATCTTTATCGAGCCGGAGGCAAAGTCTTCGAGATACGGTATTCTCCTTAAAGAATCGTAAGACATCGTTTAGATAATAATAGTAACACTAGTAAAGTGTATAGGTAAAGTGTAGCCTAGCATTTTAAGCTAGAAAAGAGGTAAGGTCTAGATTAGGTTTCGTAAATAAGGGTCTAGGATACCGGATCTACCGAGTGTTCTATTATAACCCGGAGCCGGAACCGGGATCCCGGAGTCTTGCCCGCGATCGAGACTTGCCCGCGATTAAGATTTGCCCGCGCGGTACCTACGCCCTTTCGGTACATATAGCCTTACGTTACGACTACTATATAAAAACAGCCCGGTTCCGAATATCTACTATACCCGCGCGGCGACTCCTACCTTCGCCCCTTCTATACGTTAGGGTTATCGACGCCGTAGAAGCGTACTAGCCGAACGGCGCCCCTCGCTATACGACTAATAGTCCCTAGAGCTGTACCGTCCCGTACGGGTATATGTACTATCCGCTATACTAGCGCGTACTACAGTTCTTCGAGTTAGGCCTACGAGGCGCCGCGGTAGGACGATCAAGCGAAGCTATAGGTACCCGTACGGCTAGAGAGCCTAGAAATCCTAGAAGACCCTACGCCTAGTCTAGCCGTATCGCGGTTATACTCGTAGCTCCTCGAGCCGTACGGGATCTAGTACTTAACGGGAAGATCAAGTTGTACTAGTCTTTCTATAGATATCTACGTAGAACTATAAAGCGTTCGCGGCTACGTACAGTCGTAGATAAATACTCTACTCTAAGCCGTGTCGCTAATAGTATGTAACGAGGTTAGTACTCGCGCTAGGCATTAGGCTGTCTTATTAAGTGCTACGGCAAGCTTTCGCCTATAAAGCCTATATATCTAGGTACTTCCTTTGTTACTAGAACCCTCTTTCGACTATCCGAGCTATTATGAACGACTCACCTCTATAGCGCCTGTCTACCGAACTTCGCTCCCGGATATACTCCCTTATACTAGTAGACTCGGCGTTTATCGTAGATGTCAACTTCCCGCTCTCCGAAAGAAGGCTCGTACCTTACTAGCCTTACGATCTTACGGTCTAAAAGGTCTGTTTATAACTACGTAGCGAGACACAAGCTATAGTATTCTATAAGAGTACATTCTACATTCTTAGTAACTACGCTAGTTATAGAGATACTAAGACCTAGTACTACAATATTAAGGAATTCTTTAGTCTACGACTACGCTTCGTACGCAAAATAGTCTTTACGCTCGGATACCGTTATACGGTCGTAAGTAGTATAGGAGGACTTTAGATTCCCTAGATACTAATTACAAACCTTCGCAGACAATTACACCCGTCTACCGCGGTCGTAATCGATCTCCTAACCGTAAGTAGAGTATCGGACGAGACCTAGGCTATACATTTCCTACTCGACTATATATTAGCAAACGAACTTATATTAGAGCCGTTAATTGTCAAATATCGCCTAAAGGCTCTCGTTAACTAGTATGTAGGTAGAAGGAAAGATAGGGATCTCGTTATAGGCCGCTTCTTCTAACGCGCTCTTAGCTAGTCCGAGATAGAGTTTTAAGAGCGCTACGACGGATAGCCGGGAGACCTAATAGATCTAGTTCGGTATATTTATAGGAAACTAGTAGTAGTACGAGAGACACTGAAGCGACATAGTATTACATGTAACGTCGAAGTAGAAGAAGACTTACTACGGTGTCTAATGTTACACTATCCGCGTACGTACTTACGCTTACCTAGGCTAACTGTAAGCCTAAGGATACAATCTCGACAATGAAAGTATGTATTAAGTACTTAGTATAATAACTAAGACTTTTATAGTACTAACGATTCGCGACGTTTATACACCTACGGCTAGACTTAGACAACTATTACGACGAAGACATTATGTTCGCGCTAGCTAATTCCCTCCCCGCTATAGCGACTAATAACATTGCTCTACATAGAGCCTAGTAGTCGTATACTTAGTTTCGGTAGCTCGATCCCTCTATAGTTACAACTAACACGTATCCGTCTAATACCGACCACTTTTAGCGGCTTTTTAACCGCTAACATAGCTTATCTTATAGAAGGGCGAAGTATCGTAGATGAAACTATCGTAGCGTTAGTAAGAAGCTAGATATTAAACGTTAGGAATGAGCTAACTAGGCGCCTTCGCTAGGTACGCAACTGTACTAGACCCTACAAGCTCGGTAAGTCTCTATTAGGAGGTTCGGCGTCACATGCGACTACGTCGCTAATCGGGTACGCGTAATCGTAGCTTCCTTAAATACGAATCGGGTATACCTTACTATAGTAGTAATTGTTCTTATTCTTTAGAGAGGCACCTGTTCCGTATATTAAATTGCCTCGCTAGATAGGATGTATACCGTAAAGTATGCGATAAAGATAGAAAGTATAATTAGGGCAGTTATAGGCTTAATAACTACAGATTCCCTAACTTTATACTATAGCTTGCCTCCTATACAGAGTTCGGTTCCTTATTATAATTACCCTGTCTTTAGCGCTTAAAGGATCCTTACTTCGAAACTAGGCGATAGGGTTCTACTTGATTAGGAACCACGCTACTTACGGGAACCGGTTCCTACGACCGACCGGTTCCTACAACCGGTTCCTACGACCGGTTCTCGCTACTAGTCCTTATCGGCCTTTTTTAATACATAAATACTCTTTTGTAATGACTTGTAAAGCTACCCTTAGCTTCTTCGTAGTGTTCTCGTTCCTTGAAACGAGTATAGCTAGCGCGCTCCTTACACTTCTACGGGAGCTACGAGACCTAATCTAGAACTTGCTTCTAGTACACGATAGGCCGATCAATCTTAACTATCTACGCCTTAAACGAAAGTATTAGCTACAAGGCGGTACACCTCTCGTCCTAATACCTTCTATTATTTTCGTCTATAAGTAGGTTTCGACAGAGTGTCTGTCCGTTCTATACAAGTAGAATTGCTTCTATCTAGAATGCTCGGTACCCTAGACATATTCGCGGCTATTGTAATAGTAGTAGTACTTCGAATTAGATAATACGAAGCTAAGCGTATGCCTGACCTACTAGATCCGCGATGTCCTATTCTACGAATCGACTACCTTAGTAGCTCGTGTTGCTTTACCCTAGAGTGTTTAGCTATAACGGGTACGGCGGTTACGTCTTATTCTACACCCTTACACTTACCTATAGTAGAGGTTTCGGTATCGGATAGTATTTCCGTAAAGTAGCTATACTTATAGTATCGGCTCAAACGATTTCGTAGCTCTCCGGCTAGACTTTCTAGCGATTCAAGTTAAGCGTAGGGCCGTAATGTCGAGACAAGATACATTGCCCGACTAAAGCTTACGTTCTATTACTCTCCGCTACCTTACCCGTAACTCTACTATATAGAGGATTAGCTTTAAGCGGGACTTAGTCGCATATCTATACGATCTTCTTACAAACGCCTAAGATATACGGCGAATTTTGGTTATTATACTACCGGGCTATACACCTCTTATACGGTAATGTTCCAGCCGAGGGTCCTATACTCTACTATACCGATACGTAGGCGAGCGACGATCGATCGCCTAACAGAGCGTAGAGTACGAATAGTAACAGTGTGTCCTTAAGAGGCTTGTAAGCGGTATGGAACATAATGTCGTAAAACACGCGAAGATTAACAATAACTATCTACTAGCTCCTACTAGAGAAGAAATAGCTAGACGTGATTTTCAAGCTACTATAGAGGAGAGACCGTTATACGGACCTTAGATCCTAGTACAGCTTAGTAGCATACTACTTAAGTAATATATATAAATAGTAGTATAGAACATAGACATACTAATAATTCCGTAAGCGCCTACACTGATTTTCGAAGCCTATTTGAGTTTACCTAGTAACGGGAGGATGGCTTTACATTTAAGGACGGCCGAATTATACTATAAACTTAAAACATAGCTCTCTAGAGACTCCGGGTTCTTAGAACCGGAACTCGGTTAGGCGGTAGACACCTTTTAGGCCCCGATATAGGGCCCTTCTTCCGGGTTTAACTAAAGCTAGTATAAGAGAGTAGACCTATAGATAGTATATAAAGCTTCTTACTTGTTTATTAGGATAAGCGAGTATACGACGATAAGCGCTTACTAAAGTACAAACATCTTTAGCCAATTTTCTCTAAGGTAGCTATACTTAAGGCTATAGCGCAAGCTTAGATAATAGGCTAGTCGGGCTCCTAAGAAACAGAAGTTAAGCTACATATTACGCCTATACGAAAGCATACCTGATTGCTACTATTCCGAAAGGCGACAGTGTTACTACAGTTAGTATAGATAGTCGGAAAAGAATCTTACAGCCATTAAGTTTAGCGGTTACATTCCTTATAGGAAAGGTATTACTACGGAGAAAGGAGAATCGATAGTAGCTAAGCTGCATTAATAGCATCTATAGATACGTAAGTTATCTTATAAGCAAAAGAAGCTATATGTCTCGACTAACTGTAATAGTACTAACCGTAGGTTAGGCTTTCGAGACTAGTAGGAATGCTATTTATAGACTAAATAGATAGTTTTAGGTATACATTCGACTAGAGCAAATTAGTACTTTAGCGCCGAGTACGGACAGTAAACGTCGATCACGACAGCTACCTATACATCGATATCTAGGTCTCGTTACGCTAACTACAGCCCGGTTCCCGGTTCTACTATATTAATATAGACTACCTATACTAGCCTTTCAATCTTTACGTAACTACTAGGATATATAGTTCGCTCTTATCGTAGTCTCGTCGAGTGCCTAAACCAGTTTATTACTCTCTTATTACGTTACACGAAGTTTACTAGTACGTTCATCTGTTATTATTTTAACTATGTGCTCTAACACTCCGGATATAGCTACATACACTACACGATACTAATTAACGTACGTATTATCTAATATACTACCGCTACACTTATGACGCGCTCTATACTTATCGGTAGACAAGCTAAAACCTCGGAACTCCTTAGCGATAGTAACGTATACGGTCTCGCTAAAGAAAGTATCCTAGCGCTCCTAGCCTAAGAAGGTATTTTTAGAGGCAAACATGTAGCTATCAGATACGGAACGTCTAGAACTCTAGAAGGGGATGTAATGCAAACGGTCGATGTTATCGTCGATAGGCTAGTATAGAGCGAGTTAGTACACCCGTAGTCGGTTATCGAATTATCCGCTACATATAAGCGCTACAGTTAAGCTAGTAACAAGGGGTATGTTATAATAAGCACTATTATACATTGTCGGTTAGGATTATCCCGCGACATCTACGGAGATCTATACTTACCTAAGTGTATACTTTAATAATCCGTTAGAAAAGGTAAATGTATAGTAAGTGCCGGTTCTACTATACCTATCTTCCTACCATACCTATCTTAGAACCAGTTAGTGCCGTCATGTTTTCGCTTCTAAGGTAGCTTTAGTAGGCCTTTACTTAGAAGACTACAGTCTACCTTACTAAAGGGGCTCTAAAGACCTTAAGCTTCTAAGATTCCCTTCGCTGTCTTTAGAAGTCCGCTAATCGTCCGAGGCTGTGTCGTTAGGCTACGAAGCGTTATGCCGATACAATCGTTAAGACTAGTTATACTAAAGTGAACCCTTCTTTTGTATAGGGGAACAGCTTTCGTAAGTCTCTCGATACATCGAAATAGCTAGCTAAGGATTAAGAAGTATACTATCGTAGCGTTAAGTCGTCTATACAGCTCCTAGCGCCCCGTACGTAAGAGGTACAGGCGGCATAATATATGTCCCTCTACTACCTAATGTTTACCTTTCTATATAGGGACCTCTTCGAACTCGAAGTAGAATAAAGACGCTAGAAGTGAGTCTAATAGGCTGTCCGGAAGCATGCCGGGTTGCTATATATACTTAGAAGCTCGCGCTTTAAGATTGCCTATCGTAGAGACCTCGTTAAGTATCGGTTCCGGATTAGGTATCTCTATGTTTAGGCGATACTAGCGAGGTCTCTCTATTTCTGAAATACTGTTAGTAAATTCCTTCTAGATCTTATTACTATCTATAGCCTCTATTAGACTGTCGAACAAACGAAAGGGCGCTTTAATAGGAGACTATGTCGAGGAATTAGACTTAGCTATACCGGTACCGATAGAAAGGCCAAAATCGGGGACAAGGTAATTAGGCTAGATCGCTTTAAATTCCTACCTAGACAACTTCACGGGATTGTTATAATAGATCCTACTATCCTGAAGGCTACTATAGTAATATAGAGTAATCGGCTTAAAGAACCTCTATAGTGTTAGCTAGCTTGTGTCTTAAGCTAGGATTCGACAACCTACTAAGGTACTATAGATATGTATTGTACGCTTGTAAAAGTTAGCTAAGTTTACATATAAGATACCTAACTATGACCTACGCCTAGCTAATGTTCGTGTCGTAATGTAGGTTAGAAGCTCGAGCTAGCGAATATCCTAACACGCGACTATTAGAGTAACCTTAAAAGCTATAATAGCGGTTATACTAACCTACATCGACCGAGCGGGGTCTATAGTTGTAATTCCCGAGTATATACGCTTAAGGCTTTCTCGAGGCTATAGTAGTCGTTACTACGACTTTAGTGTTACTAGTTAGTAGGTTAAAGAGTTTGAGGTCCTCGCTATTACTAGACTTAAAGGCGTAGTTAATAGCATTTGCTATGTAGCGAAAATCACGGAAATACGAGGCAGCTAGGTCGTAAAGTCTGCCTAGCGAGAATATGCCTCTCGGACGAGAATGAAATGTCTCGTAGGTAAGATCTTCGAATTTCCTAAGGCAATCTATAACTTCCTACTACATTAAGAACATACCGATTGTAGTTAGACCGCCTATCTTAAGGTTAGTACAGTACGTATAGTATCAGTTACGGACTAACCTATAGATGTACTACAGACGAAGTCGAAATAGTCCTATAACGGCGTCTAGAAATCCGAGAGACAATCTTCTAGATACACTAAAAACGCTAACGATATTACACCCTTAACTCCGCTACTATCAAGACTTAAGATACGTACTCCGGTAGTAGGTAGCGTTATATAGAACGCTTAACGTTTGTTAGCCTTTAGACATAGTAGGTAAGTAGCGAATAAGAACGAATATTTATAGTCTAGAACTCTTCGACTAAGAGCACGGATACAGACGTCGTAGAGTGAATAGCTACAGTCTAGAACCTTTTCTAGGGGTCGTAGAAGACACGAAAGGCATGTCTTGTTACTCCGAATACAATTATTATAGATACTAAGCTCGGTTAAAGTGTTACGATACAGCTCGATTACGTTAGTCTCCTAGCGGTAAAGGAGCCTTACGTTCGTAGTTAGTCGCCGCCTTAATGTAGCTTCGAACCCGATCCGGGTAGTACGCTACACGATTGTTTTATTTAGAAAATAGGTGATTTGACTTTAATACAGCTGTTCGTACAGCTAAGGCATATTAAATACTACGAGATGTTAGCGAACGTTATACGCTTAATCCTGTAACCTTCTACCGTACTATACGACCTAGGTAGGAAAGATACTATAGTTAAGGTAGACGCTACTAAAGGGCAGATTAGGTGAAAGAGCTATGCCTTAGACGGAACACTTTCGTAAACACACTTTAAATGTTTAGTAAGATTACTACAAGTGAAGTTAATACCGCGCGATACTTAGGCGAAAGAGAACTTCTCCCTTATACTATAGTAGAAATAGTCGAGCGCTCGACGAAGGAGCTCTAGTATGTAGTCTCGCTTGTAATCGAATACGCTTTCCTTTCGGGCTCGTACTACGTCTTTACGTAACGTAGATAGGCGTTTCTTTAATACGACGGCTCGCTTACGGAGGGAGACGTCTAATCTTAGGCTAACTACCTACAAGCTTTTAAAGTACTTTCTAAGTAGCTGTTTAAAGGGCGTACTATTATCTTAACCGGAGGCGACAAGTTGCTCGGTAATTAGCGCTATTAGCTTCCGCTCGGTAAGGTAGCAATCGTAGGCTTTGCTTACTATGTCGATAATAACAAGCATATTAGGGAGAATATCTCTCGGTACGTCGGACGCTAGAGCGGTCGCGATCTAGTGTACTAGTATCGCTACTATAGTACGTAAACCGCTACTAAAGTCTAGCGCGAAATAATAGATCGTATTATAGAAAGGTCCGAACACCCGGTAACCTATAAGAAGTCCTAATTAGCGCTATAAAGAACTATTTCCGGGCCAATCGGCTGCCTAGGACACCTCGTAGATAGTCTCTAGCTATATGCCTACCGATACAAAGTTTAACGGGACGTTTAGGTTCTAGAGCTTATAGTTAACAAAGATTGTCGGGTTTAACGACTTGGAAGACAGAGAATCTTTCTAGAGGAGTACTTGTCCGTAGCTGTTAGCCGAGTACCTACTGTCTACTCCGTCGATTAGATGTAACAGTATAGACGATTTGGTACGCTTCCTAACTAGTAGCGTTATAATAGGAGCATCCTCCTCTACTAGTAAAAGGCTACTATATACCGTATCGTAAGTTCGTAACACGGTACCTCTACTCGAGCTACTAGATAACTAAGGCCCGTTACAAACTTGGAATACTATGTTCGCTATATATGTAAAGTCCTCTTAGTTCGAGGGGGTAACGATATATAAGCCGGTAGTATGTTAGGTATCTAATAGGTGATTTCCTATTATCCGGAATAAGAACTAGTAAACCCGGATCCTAGAACTAGGTCTAAGGGATAATAGCCGAACGTCTAAGACCTAGGACTCGTATCTAGTAGACTACGATAGGGCCTAGAGAGGCTCGTACGTTATTAGAGTCCTACTTCTGTCGAGGACTAGAAGTACGGCTAAACAGAAATGTTTCTCCTCGACCTTCGTACAACCTTAGCCTATAGTATAGCTACTATAATAATAAGGAATAAGCTACAATATCGGGCGACATAACGGAGAGGTAGCTCTCGATATACGCTCTCTATTAGGTAGGGGTTACTCGTATTAAGTTGTAAGATCTTTAAGTCTTTAAGGACAGCTCGGGTCTTTACCGGCCGATCTCGGAGCGTAACGTTAGCCGACTTGTCAAAATCTTCGAACTTAAAGGATATAATAGATTAGTCGAGGAGAATTTTATGGACGCTTAAGTCGACGAAAGTGTCTTACGCTTAGTACTACATTCACTAGCCCTCGCGATCGCGAACAATAATAGTTAAATACCTTTTCTCGATATCTAAGCCCGTTGTCTTACTAGCTACTATAGGCTTTTAGCTAGGTTACGGTTTTTGGACGTAAACGATTAATAGTAGACAGTACGGCTATTCGCCGAAAGTATGTATAGTACAAAAGCCGTATATTGTAAGTACATTCTAATATAAGTAGCTCTTCCTACCGTAGACTACTAGCGGAAAACCGAGGGCTTTACTAACGAGCAACCCTTCTCTAACGGGCAGATTTTTCGTAGGATCCGGTAATACTACCTTAAGGCTATAGATACCGAAGAGAGGAAATAGTAGGCTCGGCTCTCGGAGACAAAACGTAAAGATCTACGACAGCTAATTAAGGACGACATTACTATCGATGCCTTCGATACACTACTAAAGTAGCTAGGTCTCTAGGAGCCTATTAAGCTAGGCTCTTTATATCGGCTACTAACAATAAAGTATAAAGAGGTATGTATCTTTCCTCTAGGTATAGTATGTAGTCCTAAAACAAGAGCGTAGGAGCTACGAAGCTATATACGACACGTCGAGAGAACATAGACTACGATACTCGACTCTACTACCTATAATAGTAATACGGTCGACATCCTAACGGTACGCTAGCTCGAAGGTCTTTGCCTAGGACTCTCTACGACTAATACTACCGAGGCGAGACGACTTATAGACAGCCGAGCGATATTTTAATCGGTGTCTAGCGATTAGGAGAGAAGGACAATACTTACTAACGTACTTTCGACAAATTGTATAATACCGAGCCTATATACATTCTTCGAGAACCTAAAGTATATCGAGCCTTATATAAAGATCATGCGACACCTAATCCTAGGTAAGTAGCGGCGGTCTATTCGCTAATCGCTCTAGGTATACTATTTCCATTCTAATAGCTTACAAGTTTAGTACGGGGAGAATAATATACGTTAACATAATTGCGAAGATATAGAGGGTCGACGCGATCTCGGATACTAGTAGCTTTAGCTCTTTACTCTTCGCTACTATCCCCGGATAGTTAATGTTACTACACGTATAGATGCTAATAAATATAAGCCTATAGCTCTAGAGCCTAATCCGATTCTCTAGTAGCGCTTCGGGTAGCTTACAATCGATTTAGGGTTTCTTACTCCTACTACGCGAGAACTCTCTTTATTAGATATATATAGCGACCGAGTGAAGCAATTCTTAGGTACTAAGCTAGGGACAATAGATTAAGGAGTTATAGATAATCTTTTACGTCTTTTAAAACGATATAGTACACATCCCTCGGACGGTTAACTTAGGTCTCTCTCGAGTACTAATCTAATACTACTCGAACGCCGCTACGGTCGCCTATTTACTAAGGACTATATAGTAACACGGCCCTTTTTGTTCTTACTATCTATGTTCTAACATAGACTATAGGATACGGCTTCGGACAGAGAGCTGTCTCCTCTCTTCTATTGTCGAGACCTGTTCCTAAATTTCTTTTCTAATCCTCGCGTAAGATCCTGTACTGTCCTTTCTTAATAGACGATAACTAACTACGTATAGGTACTTTATACCGAGTTTTCGGCTTTACGAGCGCCTAAGACTACAAGTAAACAGATATAGGACTTAGCGATACTAGCCCTAAGCTATATAAGATGCGAAGAGCTATAGGCGAAGATCGAAAGTACCGTTAGTAAGAACGTCTACAACTACGCTACGTTAACCGCGGAAAATAATGTCGTAAAGAAGGAGCTAGCGAGTATAAAGGAATCCTATACTATTTCTAGGAACGAGATTACGCGGCTACGAGACTAGATATCGCAGCTCTATATAGAGAGCTCCGAGACGGGCGAGAAAGCATCTACTACGGAACTGAAGTTACGGACTTTAGAAGACAGTATAAGTGTAGAGCGGCGGTACTTCGAAGACGAGAAGACTAAGTTTAACTCTGTTTTAGCCGACTACGAGTAGCGCTTTAAGGACCGCGAAGAAGAGCATATAAAGCTCCTCTTAGCTATAGATACCGAGTAGCGACTGCGCCTATAGTAGTCGAAATTAGAGGCGGAGCAACGCGACCTATAATACTTAGTAGGCACATTAGCTCTCGAAAGGCGGAATAATAGCCTCGAACTCGAGAATATAGAACTTCGTACCTTATGCATTACTACTTCGCGACAGAAAAGCGAGTATAAAGCTACAATTCAGAACCTAAAGGATAAGCTCTCTAAAGCTCGAAGCCGATAATAGGCTCTAGAAGGACAAGATCGCTAGAATCAAGCTACTATCTAATAGTTACGGCAAAAGAGGGCTAAACTAGAAGCAAATCAATCGGGAACGCCCTAAGTTAACAATAATGTACCGCTACAGAGAAGATTCGCGTTCGAAAGAGCTTTACGGGACTATATTAACGTTATTTATTAACTAGAAGACGTAATAAGCTAGAAGCCTAAGAACTATCGTATCTTACTTCGCGGAGAGTATACCGATAGTAACTAAAACATAATCCGCCTTTGTAGCGTTCTTCTAGGTCTAGACACAGCGAGATCCGTACTTTCTAGCGAAGGACTCTTGTAGCCTTCCTTAGGTCTTAGGCCGGCGCTATCTTTCTATCTTAGGACAAGTCTATTAACTCTTAAGGTCTTGCCCTAGAACGAAGTTACTTAGGAGTCTATTAGTAGCGAGTAGGACGAAAGGTGTTAGCTGTTAGTAGTAGTACCCTAGAGCTTAGGGCTACCGCCGTTCCTCGACCCTTATACGACTAATAATAGTAAACGACGGTTGTAATATTATAAGTTATAGACATTAGGTAGTGATCGGCGATCTACCTAACGAGATATACATAATTGAAGGTATTAAAGTACATAGAGACGCTTCCCTTTACCTTAGACATTATAATCTTAACTGTATTCGTGTAACCGTATAGATTGTAGCTCCCCGCCCTCGGGAGTAAATTTATTATATAGAAGTAGAAGGTAGTAGTTATAAAATTCTCTATTAGCCTTGTTTACTAAGTGTTATTACGACGAGAGATCAACCTTTAGTGTAGTCCGCTTCGCTAGAGGGCGAAGACGAGAAATCTTTGCCGGCTTTATACGACTACTTAAAGCGGGTAGTGTTCTATCGACCGGCGGGTATAGTCGTAGCCGCGGTAAAAGGTCGATACGGGCGTTAGCGTTATACTTGTAGGACGCTTAGCTACTAGAGAGTATAGAAGGCAAAGCTACTACTATCTTAGTGTTTAGGGGAGAGAAATTAAAGGCGGTCGTAGGAGAGCTACTCCGTATAGGCGTATGTTCTAGATCGACATACCCTATGTCCGTTAGCTACTAATAACTTAGTACTACCGCGGCAGCTACTACGGCCTCTTCCTCGTCCTTACTAACGTTACTATTGTCCTCGAAAATAGCGTCCGGCTAAGCGTAAATCATTTTTGCTTCCTCTATCTTACGATCCTCTTTCGCTTCGGTCTCTATACGGATGTCCTTTACGTACTTAATCTCGGCATTAGGCAATTTCTATAAGTCGTTAACACGCTAGCGATTGCTCGAATCATTGTACGGCCTACCTTAAAGTTAATCGGCTAGTTCGCTTTGTCCTCCGAGAGGAACAGTTACTATCTTCTATTATATTCTATTAGTACTACTACGCGACCCTTCTTAGGAGGATTGTGTATAAACACCCTCGAGAGATTATACGCTTTATTAAAAAGAGTCGCTACTCGCTCGCGCTTGACCTTAAAGAAATTCTGGAATTTAAGGCCTATTATAGACGTATAATTAAACCCGGATTGCAAGGAAGAATAAAGGGTCTCTTATACTAGTATAGCCGTAATATAATAGTAGTTGTCTCTCGAAAAGAGGGTGCTCCGCTAGACACTTCTCGATTCTAGGAATTGCGGCATAGAAAATAAGTTCCCGGATCCTAGTTTTAGAAGATAGTTCTAGAATCTAGTATCGCCTCTACCGAAGAATCGTATATAAGTACGCTTACGTAGATCGAGCTACGCTTCGCCTTAATCGCACCTCAAAATAGATCTAGGTACAGCTTACAGTACCTTAATAGGCGTAATCTTCGTATTGTTTCTAGGCTAGTATGTCGCTACCGCTACGGTCGCTATACGCCGGCGCGTAGTACGGATCCTATAGAGGCATGTGTTATAGAAACTGTTACTAACCAGACAAAAGGGTACTAGCGACTTTAGTATTATCGACGGAATTGCCGTACTTAGCCTTATCGCGGGAAACATTATTACGTGCCTAATAGATGTTTTATTAGCCGCCGAGCTTACGCCTCGCTTCGGTATCGTCTCTATTATTAACCTAGTGCCCCTGTTCTTAGGTAGTAGAAACAACATTGTCGTAGCTACGATCTTCGGCCTACCGCTCTAGTCTTATCTAGTCCTTTATCGCTAGCTTAGAAGGGTATTCGTAGGCGAGGTTCTAGGGCACATTTTGGTACACGTAGCGACTAGGGGGTGGAACACTATAGCTATCGACTAACTTGTAGTAAGCTCCTATCTAGCTACTATATACTAGTAAGCTTACTTGTACTAGCTGTTAGCCCTAGTCGGAGTAATCCTACTAATGTCTCTCCTCTAGATCCGGAGAGTATTCTACGAGGTCTTCCTAAAGTCCTACGTCGTACTCGCTCTAGCGCTTATTAGCTGTCTATAGTTCTATACTCGTCCTTAGAGCACTCTTACAATTTCCTGTCTTACTACGTTATCCGTATTATAGGCTAGGTAAGGCCTATTATAGGGACTACGACTTGTCTATCGTAATGTTAGGGGTCAGGCTGTTACATTATATCCCGTAAAGTACTTTGTTAGCGACGGTTTACCCGAAGAGGTCGTTACATTAAACATTAAGGTAGGCCGTCCTTAGAACGTCTCGCCCGGTTAGTTTGTCTATCTAACAGTCCTAGGGTGCCTATACCGCTTTATTAGCAGTCTGTAAGCCCATCCCTATATAGTAGCTTAGGTTAAGGAATCTACGTCTAACACACTATAGAAGCTTTACTTCCTTATCGCTTGTTAGAAAGGATTTAGTAACTATTTACGATTATATAAAGGCAATGTTAGTACGATTGTCGACGGCCTATACGGAGGTATCGGTAATATCAAAGTATACGACAAACATCTTTTTATAGCGAATAGCGTCGGGATAGCTACGTATCTACTCGCTATTCGCGATCTACTCCGTATATATAATAATTAGACCTCTCGAGTTCGCCGGATCACACTACTATAGCTTATCGACAAAGAAGGTAAGTAATTATTAGTTCGCGGATGTCTATAGTACTAACGTTTCCCTAAACATAAGCAATAGGCCTCGGCTATGCTTAAAACCTTAATAGTACAAGACTATCGCAAAATCTTTACAGTTATCGTCTTTAATTAACTAGACATAGTAGCCGTCGCTCGGACGACATTAAAGGTACAAGATCGATAGTATAGAGTAGCTAGCCTACTTAACATTAGGTGGGTCCTCCGGTAAGAAGTAAACGCCGAGGCAGGAACGATAGCGCTCTCGAGTATAATTATCCTATAGCTTTCTAGACTGTACTAACGTACTTAGTATACGGCAATCCGCTGTTCGAACAAGGAATTCGTAAAGCTATTCGTACTTTACCCGATAGCGTCGACCTTATCACCTCTTACTTTAGTGTTTAAGGCTACTACTCCTTTACTAAGTACCGTACTCAATTTACGACGATTCCCGCATCCTTCTCGTTCTAACTTTCTCTTCTTAGAGGGGGCAAGCGGCCTTGTTAAAGGATACGGCGACTAGTAGTATTACAATTTAGTAGTAGCCTTAGTCGTACATTACTTAGTACTACTCGCTGTATCTTTAGTAGATAAACTCGTACTCGATCGTACTTCGATACAGTCTAACTCTTCGTCCCCGGTACGCCCTAGTTGTAGTTCTTACTCGTATCGGATCTGTCCGTTAGTACTATTACTACTTCTAGGTATCCCAAAATATATTGCCGACGGGAGCGGTTCGGTAGTTACACCGTAGTAATAGCGAACTAAGGTATACTATTAGACAAGCTATAAAGGAGATGGGCCGTACTAGGCGATAGTAAGGAGGCATACTTAGATGTCTAAAGGAATGCTATTAAGGATCTAATAGTTACTTAGCGGGCTAGAGTACAGTAATCTTAGGTAAGAATTTAGGTCTATAGTAATAACTGATACTACTACTATATATAGCTACCTTACTATTAAGGGAATTTATATTATAGTAACATTTATATAGATTTCCCGTAAGATCCTAGGGTCCGACCCGAAGCCTAATAAGGCGCGGACCTACCTAGCCTACTATGTCTATCGCTCTACGCTAGTAAGAGCTCGTCGTAGAGTAGGCGTGTAATTTTGAGTTTATAGCTCCGTAGCCCGGATTACGGACACTACGTCCTTCGTGAACCTAATAGTAGTTCTAGGTGGGAGCTTAGGAAATCGAGGCGCGTATAACAGGCTTGTAAACAAGCCTACAATATCGAGCGTTAACTCGCCTAAGCTATCTTAAGTCTCTCTAGCGGTATCGTCTACAACCTCGAGCGTAGTCGCTCTATCGTTATCCTTATGTAAAGACTACTAAAAGCATTCTCCCGACGATAACGATAACGACTCTATGTTTGTCTTATTAGTCGTCGCTAGACTCCGTTGTTCGGTCTCTACGTAGGGGGGAGATGTCTACGCCCGTCGGATAAGGCTAAGTTTCTTTAAACATTAAGTATTAGTACAACTCGAAAGACAAAGGGTCTGTATACTTACGACTGTCTGTAGCAACTTTCGCCTCTCGTTACGGAGCTCGTAGTCTATGCTTCGAATATGTCTACCGAGTAGTACCTCTAGTTACCGGGGAAAGAAGCTAGTATATAAGTTCCTCTACTAGTTATAAGAGCGCTATCGCTTGTCTAAAGGTAAGATTAACTGTATGGAAGGGGATGTACTAATCGTAGACTTGACCGGAATCAAGTCCTACGTCTAAGCCGTAGATCTACTATATTTAGATCTTAGCTACTATATCTAGACTCCGGAATCTCGATCTACTACACAGGAACCCGAATTCCGGTTCCTCGATACGGGTGTTCTATATTAGCGAAGAATCTTGTTACACCTTATAAGAAGCTTTAGTCTAAGCCCTAAAGGTGTTACTAGGACGATTATACTAACGAATCTCACGACAATGGCTATAGCACTACAATAGATAATATCGAACTTATCGTAGTAGCGCCGGGCGGATGTCGTACTTATACTATTCCTAAGAACGCCTTATCCCTTTGATCCGGTACGAAGCGTAACTTTGCCTAACTACGAGACTAAGTCTTCTAAGGAAGGCTTAAGCACTAAGTTAGACTATATACTAGAGCCCGAAGAGCTGGCTCTTAGTCTAGTAATCGTCGACTACTCGCTAGCTTCGTAATCCTAAGCGAATAATAACTTTAGGTATTTGTAGGGCGATTTCGATATACTATATAACACTCCGAGTTAGACAGACCAAGCTAATAGCGGCGTAGGTATCACTAGCTACTAGCCTCGCCTTAAGCTAGATTTAGCTTTCGATAGTGTTAGGATGTCTTAAGCGAACGACGTATAGCTTCTACTCGTATTCAACCAGTTATAACAGACTGTTAACGTCCTATAGCATGTTACGGCATCGCTAAAAGACTCTCGGGCTAATCGTAAGAGACAGGCGTCTAACTATTATGAATGTAAGGCAGTCTATTCACCCGTAACAGCTCTAATTAACAAATTTTATAGTACCGGCTTAGAAGCGGATAAAGTCTGTATCGCTATCCCTACTATATACCGACGCTAGTACATCTTACTACTAGGTTCCGACTCCGGTGTCTCTAGAACGACATTTTATAAGGGTTATTATAGAGCGCCCGACCTACGAAGGTACTATGTATAAGGTTACATAGCGGGACTCTTAGGTACATACATTAAAGCTACCGGAGATCGAATGGATACGCGTTACGTACGTAGAGCGCTATAGTCAATCTTAGGAAGTTACGCCTACCGCTACTTAGTAACTAGTCGCTTGAATTGTTTGATCGCTACAGATTTTTATCCGTCGATAGTAGATAGATCCGTAGTTACCTTAAAGACGTATACACTAAGAATTTAATGCCCGTTTACTACATTCGGGTTCTCGAAACCGTTTTCGTTCAGACGCCGAGGCTAGGAACCTAAACTTAGGTCTTAGGCCTATTTCGACGAGCGTTCGCTAACTATAAAGTACTAGTATTACACATAGTGTAGAAGTAGTTGCCGCTATGTTGTCTTTTACTATATAGTCTTACATTACATACGCTACAGTTGCAGCCACGTACAGCTAGGTGGAACGTTTAAATAAGGTTTATACTAATAGTTATCTATCGGATAAAGCTAGCTACCCGAGACTTTATAGTATGTCTATAAAAAGCTAGCTATATTTAGGCGCTAACTCCTACTCTAGTTCCTAGAGACGAAGCATTCTTAGATACTAATATAACGTATAAGTTGCCGCCTAGCGATCGTCCGCTACAAGTAATACTACTATCTAATCGAATATGTATACGTACTTAGTAACACGCTATACAGTCAATAGGATGGCCGAGGCTAGCGACACAGCCTAGAGCATCCGTAGTCTTATAGTATAACGAGAATAGCTACATTACGAAGCTATACAATAATAGCCTATATAAGCTAAGTCCTAGAAGAGTCTTTATATACGGTATATAGATAAGTCGACCCGATAACGCTTTGACCTAGGTACATAGAGCTTAGAGCTACGATAGGAAGGGTAGTAACTAACGAGGGAAACTACTATTATCGTCTAGCTTTAATAATAGCAAGTGTTATTAGTACGCTAGAAACACATCCGGTATTACGTAAGTAAGAGAGCGTTTGTATCCTACGCTAGGATTGGCGGATCTAGCTTAAGACTAGAACCTTTAGTATAGAACCGAAGTGTCGATACCTCGTAACGCCTATACCGGTCTTTATACCTTGTATTAGGTGTAGGATTAGCTATCCTACGACGACAACGGCGATGTATTAAAGCCCTAGATCTATACGACTTGCATGGACCTTATAGTTACGCAATTATAGTTCGAAGCTAGATTCTAGCCCGTCGTTACGAGCCCGCGTTTAGTATTTCCATCCTAATACCTTATTACTTATATAAAAATAGTCCTATAGTTGTTATAATAATACATGATTCCCGTACTAGTATCTACTCGTACGCGGAACCGGAGGGTTGTTAGCGTCGCGCCCGTCCTCGCTCTAGAATGTAGAGTTTTTGTCGAATACGGTGTAGCCGGTTATACGCCTCCGTATCGTAGACTCCCGGGCGCGTTCTGTCGCTCTACGGCGGTTCCGTAAATTGTTATAGCCTATAACTATCGATTTAAGAATGTAGTCGTACGCGTACTATTCTCGTTAAAGTTAATATTAATTATCTAGACGGGACTATGTATAACAACGCGAGTATCGCGGAATTGTCGCGTTATACGGAGCCCTTCCTCGATGCTTCTTTGTTCGGCGACCCGAGCCGTCGGTACCTAACGTCTTAATAAGCTACAAAACTGTGTTACTAACCGTAAACAGGTTACTTATAGCGATTATACTTAACTTCTAGTAGTAGCGATAGTACTATCTACTACCTCCTATGCCCTACCGCCTATTAGACCTATTCGGATGCTTTTCCGTAGACTAGCCAAATCGCCTAATACATTAGCTTAGTAAGTATAGTCCTACTCCTAATTATAGTTGTCTCGTATACTTGCCTACCGATCAAGCTTAATAACAACTATCTTATAGTATACTCGGCTACGGCTATACTCTTATTGTCTTTCGGGTTTACTATTACACTTTCTAGCTAGGAGGACTAATACTAGGATGCTATTACACCTTATAACATAATAACATCTATAAGATACGCCGCGAGCGGCGTCCTTGTTATGCTCGGCGGCCTATTAACAGTTACTTGGCTCTTCGTACGATGTCTCTTAATGAATCTATAGATCTACTAGGATGTCGTACCTAATTATCGATTCTTTACTACGGCGTAGATACTCGGGTAGGGCGTTCCTACGATGCTGTCCTCGGTTACCTTAGTAACGACTAGCGTTAGCTTTCGGTTTAGTAACATAGTATGTTACGTTAACTACGATAAGTTAATAATCGTATTCTAGGGACCTCTCTTAGGGATAGCTAGAGCGGCTGGATTATTCCAGGTGTAGACTGTCTTATACTACATGTATGTCTACGTTAATAGCTAGATTAATACTAGCCCTTATAGTAACTCTTCTACCGAAAGAGTACGATTATTAGTCGCGGTTTACAGGCGAGTTACGAAGGTCTTCCAGCTATAGTAGCGAAGTATCTGCGTCGTAGGCTTCTTACTTACCGATATAGTCTTCTTTACTCTTATATTTGTTTCCTTAGACAGGTTATAGGAGCTTAGACTACGAAGTCGACCTCCATTTCGACGATAGGTACTATGTCTAATTAATACTCGGGACCGCGCTATATATAGACCGGAACTCGAGCCGTTACTAGTACCCGAGTAGGTTATTATTACCGTCCTCGTACTACTAGCGCTAATCGGTGTTTAAGTTTTCACTCTTCTAACCTACCTAGAAGTGTTTAATACCTAGTTAAATTTAAGATAGAGAGTGCCCTCTATTAAGCGCCCTACCGTAAATGTTACAATCAGGATATAGAGGTTATGCTTACGCCTAACTACTAATTTAGACGATGTTTAGTCTTTTATTATATAGGTAAGCTATAGTTTATTAAATGGGACAGTATACTCTAAGATAGCGAGAAGACGGTACAATAGAATTCTATTATAGAGAACGAATTCGCGAATCTACTCCGAAGTATCTCGCGGGTTCTCCTAAGTATAGTAGACAACTTCGATCTTTTTAATCTTCTATAGTTAAGCTGCCGAAGTACCTAGACGAGCCTCGTATATATAACCTAGACGACAGACTAGTAGTATACTCGGACCGTTAACATTACCTAGGCACTTGCCGGCGTCGGTCTCCTTACCCCGGCTAGTAGTTTATTTATGAAGGCGATAAGCCTCGTTTTATAACCGTTCGACTATACGGCGGAAGAGGTTATACTTCGCGGCTTCTGTCTTACCGATAATCTCTAGTAGATCGGGGGTCGTAGTTAACACCTCTAAGCGAAGTACGCCGAAAGCTAAGAAAAGACACTCTCGTACCTTGTTATGTTCTACGAAATGTATATTATGAATCTTAGTAAATCGCTTTAGGACATCTATAGCTGTAGTCTTGCCGGTACGTATAGATACTACTACTTCTAACAATATCTAAATGTAGATTAAGCCGTTAATTACATCTTACGCGTCGTCCTCGTTAGATATCTAGTAGTCTAACGCTTGTAGGTCTATAAGCTAGTACGCTCTCTCTACCGTCTGTATAAAGCGCTAAGTCCGTAACTACTAAAGCTAGTCTAACCCGTACAGATTATCTCTAATATATAAGACGAGGTTCTATATATCTTACTCGGGTAAGCTTAGTTCCTCTACGGCTTGTAGGACTTAGGTAGAAGTACTATTATTAAAAACCCTATTATTTCTCTCGTTAAACTATCTTAGGAACTTCGCTAGTGCCTTATTACTTAGACAGGCAAACTCCATTTCGTTTTTAATATTAAGTCTTTACGGTATATAAGAGTTATAGTAAGGAATAGTCTTAATCGAGTTACTAATTAAGCTTACTTAGGACATTAGAATAGCTTAATTTGTCCGACAGCTTCGCTGTTACTTTATAGAAGTCTA
>CAVMBE010000094.1:0-112392 GCA_963674455.1 Lecanosticta acicola
GCCTAGTTAGTACTCTACTATATCTGCCTTAATTAGTCGTAGCTATAGGTAACAGTCCAATTAACTCGTAACAACTAGCTACTATATTCGCGTAGTACTATAGTAGTACCGTTCGGTACTATAGAGGTACTTTTATACCTTACGGCGTACGCTATCCGGATCTATCTATGTCTACCTTATACTAGCTAGCTTTATCCGTAGTCTACTTTCTCGTTATTCTCGCCTCTTAAATAGTAGTATTAACGTAGTAATTAAGGCTCTAGCGACGAGTAGAAAGAGTAAGGTAAAGTATATACGATCTATAGTAATATAGCTATATACGCGTATAATAAGAAAGACGAGACAAGACGAAAATGCGAAATAGGTACGTAGATATAGCCTATATAATACTCTAATTTCCGACTTAGAATCGGGTTTTCGGTTTTCGCTTCTAACTTCCTTATTAGGTCTTCCGGATAGCTAATTACCTACTATCTAAAAACCGATTTAAGAGGTAGAGTTAGAAGTAGATAGATAGGTTATAAAAGCTAACTTATTTAATTATATAGGAAAAGGCCCGTACAATAACCTTATAACCTCGTAACCTACGCGAAGTAGACGGGCCCTTAGACGATCTATTAGGACTATAAAGAATATAGTACTAAAGGTATAGGGGGTTAGGTACCTAAGGTATCTAAACTAAGACCCTAGCTCTAGATATAGGAGTCTTCTTTAATCTAGAGCGGTCTTCCTGTTTTCTTCCTAATAAACTACTACCTATTACATTAGGTAGTATATTATACCTCTTTCTTCCCTACGTTTATTAAGTTCCTACTTCTGAGAGCGAGGTAGTGTTTGACACTTCTACGAGACGTGCAGCTTTAACATACTACTTATTCGCAGATTCAGGCTCTGTGAACACACTGGCCAACCTCCGCGGAAACATATTTGGATCAGTCACCTTTAGAGACAATCGTAATCCGCCTTGTGTGCTGCTGCGCGCCCTGCAAGTGGGAGAGATGTTGGATGCCTGACGCTCTTGGCTCGCGCGCTGATGGAAGGAAATCCTGTGTAGAAAGTCTACTCAGCCTCTGATGACATCTTGACACGGTCAACAGCCGCCGTACGACACAATGATAAATTGAGTCAACAACAGATCCATGGACAGCTCTGCTTGACAGGGCATCCAGCTTGCCGGCGACCAAAACGACCTCTCCTAAAGACTCTCAAACATGGCGGCTGCGTCAGGCCAGATTCTGGTCGTCGGTGGAGGGCCCGCCGGAGCAGTCACGGCGTACTGGCTTGGCAGAGCAGGCTTCCATGTCACCGTGATTGAACGTGCCGCCGCTCGATTTGCCAATGGCCAAGGTATCGATATTACCGGACCAGCCGTGGAGGTTGTCCGAAGAATGGGCCTGGAGAATGAGATTCGCGCAAACACCACCGGAGAGGCAGGATTCGCGATTTTGAACGACGATGCTGAGCCTGTTGGAGTCGTGGGAACCGCTGGGGAGGCGTCTAGCGCCGACAATGGATCGAGGACACTCAGTCTGACGAAAGAGATCGAGATCATGCGGGGGACATTGTCGAGGATTCTTGCTGGTGCCGCCGAGTCGCTCCCCCACGTTACATACAAGTACGGATGCAGTGTATCTGAGATTCGACAGAGTGAGACTGGTGTGACGGCAGTGTTGTCTGATACCGGAAAGGCAGACACCTACGCTGCAGTGATCGGTGCGGATGGTCTAAACTCGAAGGTTAGAAGGCTAGCATTTGATCCCGACACCAACTCGAAGTGCTTGAGGCCGCTCGATCAATACGGGGCTTTCTTTTCCATGCCGGGTCAGGAGGAAGATGTCCCAAATGCACGCTGGCAGCACTTCACAAGAGGACGGTCAGCTATTGTGCGACCAATTGATCAAACACCCACCAAATCGTCCGGCATTGTCGTCCTCAACGGGAAGTCGAAAGTGCTCGAGGACGTCGTCGATGGATCCCGTGAAGATCAGAAGAGGACCATGTCAGCAGAGTTCGTGGGTTTGCCCGGCCTAGGCCCACGCGTCATACAGCAGATGAATGATGCTGATGACTTCTACTTCACCCGAATTGCTCAGATCAAACTCGACCGATGGCACAACGGCCGTGTAGCTCTCGTCGGAGACGCAGCCTATGCTCCCAGTCCAAACACGGGAGCAGGAACGCTGCTGGCGATTGTCGGTGGTTACTTGCTCGCCGGTGAACTGGCGCGATCTCCAGATGAGCCCGCCATGGCTTTTGAACGATACCATGCGCTGCTGAAAGACTTCGTTGCGAAGAAACAGGTACTCCCTCTCAGTGGACAGGCGCCGAAATTACTGAATCCTCAGACCGCATGGGGCATTTGGATCCTGAGGACAATCTTTTGGTTCGTCGCGTGGAGTGGAGTGTGGAAGTATGCGAGCATCTCTCCTCAGGCGACGATCGATTTGCCCGAGTACACATTCAGCGCCTAGCGAAGACATGACATCACTCGTGAAAGATTCCCTACCAAGTCCCGGCTTCCTTGCGCAGAAGACTCGTACAGGAGCAATAATGTTCGAAAAACCAGGATTACCAGATTCGTAGAATCAAGGAAGGAGACAGCGAACGGTGAGAAACCATTGGTCGCCGCACTCCAATTTCCTAAAGATGAGGCGCAGAAGATCATAAACATCATCAGTGAGATATAAATATAGAAGAACCTATAAATAAGTGTAGAGAGTCTTGTCTCTATGTACGTAGGTGCGAAGGCAATAACCTGTATCTAGCCCTGATTAGTCGTAGGAACCCCTGCCTTGGACTCGTACTCCGTAAAGTCAACGTCTTTGGTCGCGCGACTTGCTTAGAGCTCTTGTCTATAAGACAGATCCATTGCCATATTATTATCGTCGGGAAGCTTCCCTACGTTTGAAACACTACCGCTATCCCTCAGCACGAGACAATGCAATCTATCACTATTGTCATCGCTTTTCTAAGTACTACGGCTCTTGGCATAGCCTGCTATCCCTCCGGCGCAACGTGTCCAACAGCCCTTCGCACTGTCCAGTGGGTGGTACGTTGCTCCCTTCTCGCAAGGCGGGCATCTTGTGAACGTTAACGATAACCCTTTCAAACGTTGACATGCACTCACTTCTCGCAGTGTCCCGATCGAGAGAATTCTCCCCTTTCGACTCTAGAGCCTGGTCAGCCATGCGAAGCCGAGGATCACATCAACTTGCTCTTCTGCGTGAGTACCTTTCGCCAACAGAGGAGGCGTAAGGTAGACAGCGATGCTAACGAGCGCGTAGTGTAACAAGGGTTAGGGTTAGGGTTAAAGGCAACAGCCTCTATCTACTTACGATTAGTTGTGGGAACCCCTGTCTTAGACCCGTACTCTGTAACGTTAATGTTTTGTTTTCGTTTATAGGCTTGTTAGAGCTGCTGTCTAGAAGAAAGACTTCTCACTACGTTGCCTATTCAAGGTCTTCTATTCCCCTCTAGTACGAGAAAATGCAATCTGTCACTATTGTTCTCGCTCTTCTAAGCGCTCTTGCTCTTGGTTACCAGGACTGCGAGAGGACCGGTTCAACGTGTTCAGTCCCCGGTTACACTGTTCAGTGGGTGGTAGGTTGTTTCTTGTGATCCTGCAAGGCGGACATCTTTCGAACGCCAACAAAAACTTCGCTCGCAGTGTCCCGATGAAGCGAACTCTCCTCGTTCGAGTCTAAATCCTGGTGGGCATTGTCAGAATGGGGATGGTATCAATTTCTACTATTGCGTGAGTATCTCGTCTACGTGGGAGTAAAGTTGACAGCGATGCTGATTTGTGCGTAGTGTGACAATTAAGATACTTCGCGGCAAGCTCGACAAGAAATGTTAGAGACAAATAGCAATCCTGAAGTGAGCATTGCTACACGTCTTATATCACAAACCAATTCCGCGGCGTATGGCGTTTCCAACGTGTCCAGTCAGAATAAAGATCTGCGAAACTCAGCAAATTGCAGCAAGATTCTTCGTTTTCCTACCGCAGATTCCCATACGACTCGTGCGTCCCATGGAAAGCAGCGAGATTGATGCGGCGCTCCAAGAGTTTTAGGTAGCAAGAGTCGTCCAATCGCCTTTACAGTCTGACTCGGGATATGTCGCGCTTGCCATCTTTGGCGACCAGGTCTTCTCCTGCAAATGGAAGGCCGTACGTGCATTGAGCTGACTTGCAGATTGGTTCGACGTCCAGTTGGGCGTTACACTGGTCGACAGGAGATACTGAAGCGGCTATTACGCCCAGAGCTAGGATGCTGGCAATGCTGGTGGTCTTCATTATGGCTGCTTGCGGTAGGCTGAAATTTGATTGTAGGGATAGGTCGCTCGTGGTGGCATTGAAATGCTCGAGCCCGTCGGTAGCTATGGTGTTTGTGCTGGTTAGAGATCGGTCCAAAGAACATTCAACGTCGCTCCTCTAGTGCCTGGCCCAATCTCTTGGTACTTCACACGTCATATTGACTTGAAATCGCTCAGGCTTGAAAGAGCCATGATGATCGTGTTGCCAAAGCAAGATACGGCTCTGTTGAAGGCGCAGCCTCCATCTTGGCCTCTCCTAGAAGCCGTGGAAGAACTTGGCTAAGTCACGCCTGTAGCCTGCAGTGGTGGCACAATCAGTCTCCGCGACTGACAAAACAGGATACATTACCCACGGTAGTTTTGCAAAGGAAATGGCTAGACGCCAAATATCTTGATCTGATACCGTTGAGTGGATTAGGGCTCTTGCTCCAGCAGTCGGGTATGCCTATCATGAGTCCTGAGAAAGGAAGAGCTCTCTGTGGCATAAGACTGTGTGACTGACCGTTCAGATGTCTAAAGAGCTGGCTCGGCATCGATGGAACAGGAAGTGATGATTGGCGAGAGGAGAAGAAATGAGAGAAGACGCGAAGTGACGTCGGGAATGTGGTCGCCGGGTCGCCGATGTGAATCAAGTCCTGATCGACGCCCAGTTGAAATATTGATGGACCTTCGGAGCCTCGCCTGGTGGACTTGCACTTTTCTGAATTCCATTCAACTTCTTCCTCGATGGCTGATACAAAGACTATTATCCGGACAGGCTTGACAACTGCTTCGCTGCCATCGAGATCTTGCGTGAAGACGGAGTACAGCTCGAACACCCCAAAACAGACTCTGACGTGGTGAAAGCCCCCGATAATCCTACAACATCGACTGCTGTCATTTCTTCTTCTCCTTCCAAACGGCAAACATCCCCACCGATAATCCCACGGAACAGAAACTGATCACCGCGGCCCAGCGAAATTGGCTCGGCGCTCCGAAGATCCCCAGCATTCCCCATCTCGCGAGCTCAGAGAGGTCGATCAATGCCATTTCGACGCCGGAGAATTGCATTCGCTCGTGAGAGGGGACTTGGAGCTGGACGATCTGTTGCGAGACGAGGGAGTACGCGAAAGGACCTAAACGCGAGAGGGCGAGGGTGGTGAACAAGATGGCCGGGAATTTCGCAGCAGCCGCCGATGGGAATCCTGTCGAGGATGTGTTTCCGAGGAGCATCAGAAGTGTTGTCGCGGGAATCAGGAGGATGAATTGCCAGGAGAGACCGAGGAGGCCGACGAATGTTAGGGAGCGTAGGTTTGAGGGATCCTCGGGTGGGTCTTTGTTGCGGCGCGAGTGCCATGCTATCAGGAGAGGTGTTAGTATCGTAGAGGAGATCTCGACGATGGTACTTGCTGCCCTGGCGGCGGTGATGTGCGTGAGCGGAAATTGGGCAACGAGGAGGTAGGAAGTCATACTTCCGGCGAGCGTGAGGACTGAGAAGGGTTCGAGCGCAAAGGCTAGGGAGGGGAGTAAGGCGGTGCTTCTGATGTATATCCGGAGGCTGTGGGACCATGCTGTCAGGTCTGTTTTGAAACGCTGGCTGAGTGTTGCTACCTGCTGGTCTTCTTCAGGCGACGTTGCGGAGGTAATCTGGGATCCGGCCTTGGGTTTTTGGAGTGCTGGACACGCGGTCCAGACCAGATGCGTAAGGTACAGTTCTAATGGGCAAGAGAGGAGCTGGGTGAGGGCCAATATCCCTGCTACCCATCTTGTGCTCGTGAATCCAATGGCGATGGCGCTGACGGCTAGAGGTGTCACTAGCTTTGTGACGAGATCAATGAGCTTCGTGGTAGCGTTGAGATTGTGGAGCCTCGGCGGTTTACCACTCAACAATGGATCTTCTTCTGTAGTAGTGTGTAGAAGCGGCTTAGGTGAGGGTGAGTCTGGGGCTGTGCCCGAGGGACTCGACCTTTCAGCGAGCCGCGGAAGCCAGTTCCTTTCAGCGAGCAATGGAAGCCAGTCCCTTTCGACGACGATCTGATTGCCAACTGCAGATAGTCTCTCCAACATTCCGAGCAAGAGCAACACTGCGAATGTCGTCCTCTTCCATGTCGATACGTCTGGCTGGCCCCGGAATCCTGGATCAAGACATGCCTCGCTTTCTTGCACAATCAACGCCCATCCCAAACACGCCAATGCGATGCAAAATCTCTGCATGACGATGCAGATCTGTACTGGCCGGATGCGAGAAGCATGGGCATCACACCATCGTCCTACGCTCGGCGAAAATAAGACTGAAGCCAGATGGGCGGATAGGCCCCTTAGCGAAGCAGCTACCAGTGTGTGCGGGAACGCTGAGGCCGTGAATAGGACGGAAGCAAATTCGTACCCGCGGTTGTTAGCCATGAAGAGCGCGTGGCCGGCGTAAAAGGCAATGAGCGATGCATGGTCGATATTTCGTCGCCGCCGTGCTTCTATTGAGTCTTCGCGTGGGTTTCTGTCCCGGAGGGAGCCAGTTTCCGTTGCGTCCTCATCCTCAGAGCCCGGTCCGAAGGTACGATATCCATCCATTGTCTAGTCTATCTTCATTGCTTCTCTGCAACAAGTGCGCACGCGACACTGCAAGCGTTACATCAAGAGGGCTGGGAACTGCGCTGAAACAAGGCATGCAGATGCTCAGGACAAGCCCTCCACGAAGCTCCCATCTTGCATATAGAACCCCGCCATGTCTACATTTGCTGCCAACGTATTGGCTTCCAGTGCTTGATAAGGCAGGTAAGTAGCGTATGAGACTTTGACAGCTCGGTACTTGTTGACGTGTAACTGGAAGCCATTGGTCAGTATCAGGAAGCTAGAGCTGAATGACGCGTGTGTGCGTTCGCTCTACATATAGCTTTACTGGGTCTGTGTTCTTCATATCCCTAGCAATCAGAAGGGAGCCACAAGAGCTTGCAACACCAGTAAGACGTCGATGAGGGCTTCCGGTAGTCCACACGTGGAGAACTTGGCACCAGATCCTCAAAATATGGCCATGGGAATCTCGACGTAGATGACTGAACAGAGGGCTTTCGCTGTCGACTCTAAATTCCAGATCGCTACTCGGAAAAAATAGCCTCGCGATCGTGATGCCATTCCAGTCCGCTGGAGCAAGTGCTTCTAGCACATGTCGCCAGCAAGAAAAGATTAAGTGCACCGACTCTGATACTGCGAAAGCTAATCCGGGACCACTCGCTTTCATAAGGCTAGAGAGCCAGTCAGGCCCAGCAATGCACAGGACCCTGGTGCCGTCTGAGGAAGGGGATGAAGGATGTTTTTGCGCGTAGAGAGGCATCAAATGTCGTGTAGTCTAGCTTCTCCTCATCTAGGCTTAGCGTTCTGCAAGATCGGATCCTTTGAGGCTCAAGTACAGATCGGATAAAGATGTCTGGGGAGTCCCGGTGAAGATTTCCAGCCGTTCCTGGAGTGGTACTATGTTGGAGAGTCGATCTATCATATGGTGATTTTCCTGGCGAAGCTTCCATGGTGTCTCTTTACCTGCGCATATGGCCGGATCGACCGCGCGGCGCTTTCAACGGGACTCGTATCTCTGTCGTGATACTGCTGGTCATGACAATCAGTGCGGAACCGGAATCTCAAGTCCTCCTATCCCTATCGGTGGTCCTGGAACAGTCGTCGATCCGGAATCGGCTACATCCTCTCCAATTCGTAGCGAATGGAGTGCTATGCAAGCGTGGCACGATGATGAACGCAAGGTTGACGAGTCCTCCGGGAAAACAGAGAGCGTCTTCCAATCCTTCATTCCGTGGTCCAGATCCTCCGATCTAGTGTCCAGACAGATCTTGCGTGGTTTTCTAGCTCTCTCGAGGAAGATTCCGCACTGAAGATCTTCTGCTGTGAAAGAAGCAGACTTGTCGGATGCATGATCAAAGGCTCTCCTTCGGCTGTCTTCCTCGACGTTAAATCATAGTTTTCCGTCTTCTGCCACCGCCGTGCGCACAATATTGGCGGGGACTTGAAGAAAGGCCCGAAGCCCCCGAGACGAAATTACTTTGTTCAAGAATCTGTAAACTTACGTCTCCAACCCTCAAATTTTTCTACACTTGTCATTTCCTTGAATACACCGTAGATCGATACAACGGCAATTCGAACTTTTCTAGCCTCTCATAGTCTGCTTCTTCATTCCTTTTCGCTGCTGCTTCTCCTTTTCCTTTTCGAGGAACTTTCTTTGCTCATCCGCCGTCATCTTACTCAGCTTGCGATCCCGCTCCTCCTTCTTGAGCTTGTCGCTCGCCAATCTTCTCTCCTCGGCCTTCTCTTCTTCGTCGATCTTGCGGAGCTTCTTTTGCTCTTCCTCGCGGGTGGCTCTGATTTTCCGCATAGCCTCGGGGCGGAAGTGAGCGCTAGTTACCAAATGATCCGGTAGCCTTAAGAAGACGGAGAAAAGGCGTGCGTTGGCTGGTGTGTCATTGACGCGCATGGCGAGGTAGACTCGCTTCTTTGGAACGGTGTCGTTGAGCTTCTTTGGAGCATCGATTGGTTGGTCGGATATGATCAACGCCTCGAGATCCTCGCCAGCATCTGTTACAGCCTTGACCAACTCCGGTGTGAGCATGGCTTCGGTCACCTCGGAGGCTTCCGACATGATTGTTGCCCAGTGAGGCAGCTTGGGGTGGTCTTTTGTGCTCGTCAAGCTTATGTCGTAACGGTCCACTCTGAGTTGCTTCATCTTATCTTTGTGCACGATGGCAAAGACAAATCCATCGTAGGTGCTGTCCTTAGTTCCAAGTGCAGATGCGCCCTGGCTCTTCATGGGGACGACGGCCTTCTCCTTGCCGTCGAAAGAGTACGCAGTGGCTTCAAGCCTCTCCACGGGCGCAGGCATGCTGTCGAACAAGAAGGAGGCAGCGGTCTCCCCGAACCAGACGACGGGATTGTAGCGCTTGTAAAGCGAGAGCTTGATGTCCAGCCATGCGACGTTCTGTCTCCCAGTAGCATAGCTGATGTACTCATTCTTGCTCTGCTCCTTGTAGAAATCATCCGGTATGTCCTGGCCACTCTGACTCTTCGATTTTCGGCCTCCCATGCCCACACTAGCGTACTCGCTCTGGAGAAGGGGGAGGTGGGTCTTGGCCCATTGCTTTGCGCGCCGCTTGTTGGCAGATGCTCCCCAGATGTTGACGAGTATTATGACGAGCAAGATGGGGACGATGACCATTTCCTGGTAGAAGTCGTCAATGGCTACGCGCTCCCAGACTCGGTACCACTTGGTATATGGTCTGCCAGCGAGGCCCATTCCGGCGCCGAAGGAGGGTCTCGAAGTTGACGCGGCATCGGGAAAGGCAGAGGAAGCGGCATGGCTCGGAGGCACAGGGGAGGCGGCGGTCGCGAAGTCTGCGAAGTCTGTATATCGTCAGCCGGTATCTCCCAACGACATCGTGCACAGAATCGCATAGAATTGCATCCCTCGGAGGTCTGCGCGGGAGAGTCGCAACGAGGCGGTAGATGTCAACACGTACCATCGGCAGAGGCTACTGAAGAAGCCGTTGACTTGGCGCCTCCCAAGAGGTTCTTCAAGAGGTCGGCCATGCCGCAATCAAAGAGTGGAAGGTGATGTCGCGCGGGATGGACAGTTAACAGGACAATAATTCACGAGGCCGGGATGCGGCTCTGGAAGCTCTAAACAGACTTCCCGTAGTGGGGCCGCGATTCCTCACTTCGACCTCACCTCTCACTATTCCGCTCTCGGATACGGATCGGAAGTATCCATTCATCTATGCCACATTTTCACATGCGCGCCGCTAATCGAGACGCTAATATGAAACTGGGGGGACGTCCTGGTGGTCCGGCATGATGCTGATGCTCGTTTCATGCCGCAAGGAAAGACGAGGGCCACCTTATCGGGTATCTAGCTTGCCTTCTCCACCCCACCCTGCACATGCTCTCATACTAGGTTCTCATGAGTCGTACTAACACTGACTCCTTCTCCTCTTTTACCAAAATTCTCAAGCACTACATCTCTTATCTCTTCCAACATCTTCGACAACTCCACTCTAGCCGATCTTCCTCGCCACAATGTCCCTTTCAAAGCCGGACGTGCCAAGACAGAGAATGCCATGCGGCTTGCCAAGCCCAGAGTCCACATCATCCTTCTGGCATAAGGAGCCTTCTCCTCTCCTTCTCGGTCACCGCTCCACCAGAGACCTCCCGGAGACGGCAGATGTAGTCATAATTGGAGCCGGCATGACGGGGGCGAGCGCAGCTCACCACCTCTTGACCAATGCCGGCGCCACCAAGAAGCTGAACGTCGTTCTTTTAGAAGCTAGAGAGGCTTGCTGGGGAGCAACTGGCAGAGTAAGCTCTTAGTCGTGCGAAGTTCCACACCACATCTGACAGCCTCCCTAGAATGGCGGGCACTGCCAACCCATCCTCTTTGAACACCCCAACGACCCATCAATCGGCGACTTTGAACTCAAGAATTTCCACACTCTCCATTCCCTCATCCAGGAGAAGTCAATCCACTGCGAATTCGTATCCCAGCCAGGCGTGCGGGCAATCTACTCCAAACACCATCTGGACCAGGTCTCCACCGCCATTCAGAAAATCCAATCTACCGCGCCTCACCAAGCAGACATGATGCGCATAGTAACAGACCGCGACGAGCTCAACGCCCTCAGAATCCCCACAGCAATCGGCGCAGTCGTCACAAGCCTCGCAGCACGGATGTGGCCCTACAAGTTCGTCTCTCGAATCCTCACCGATCTCCTCACGACCCCGAACTTACCGGGCGGAACCTTCAACCTGCAGACCCTCACGCCGGTGCATTCCATCCACCAGACCTCAGAAACAATAACAACGACGACAACAACAACAATCCACACCTCCCGCGGCTCCATCTCCACCCCCAAAATCATCCTCGCAACAAACGCCTACACTTCCCACCTCCTCCCCGCTTTCGCCTCCCTGATCGTCCCCTGCAGAGGCCAAATGTCCGCCCTCAACCCCCTCCCCTCCATCTCCTCCCAATCCCGCCTGAAAACCTCCTACGGCTTCCTCGGCGACGGCCTCGACGACTACCTCATCCAACGACCCACGGAATCCGGAGGCCATCTCATGTTCGGCGGCGGCAGACAACACGGCCCTTCCATGGGAACGGTAGACGACAACCAACTCGATGCCCAAACGGCGGCGTATCTGAGAGGCAAGCTGATCGAGGCGATGAATTTACCGGAAGGCGGTGGAGGAGGAGGAGGGGAGGATGGCGTGAGGGAGATGCGAGCGACACATGAGTGGACGGGTATTATGGGTTTCTCGAGGGATGACGTTCCCTGGGTGGGGCCCGTTCCGGGGCAGGAGGGGGTCTATACGGCTGCGGGGTTTACGGGGCATGGGATGCCTAATACGTGGCTTTGTGGGAAGGCGGTGGCCTTGATGGTTGGGAGGAGTCTGGAGGGTGGTGAAGAAGCGGCCGTGATGGATGAAGTCAGGAAGGAGACCGGGCTGCCTGAGAGTTATCTCTCCTCGAAGGAAAGGATGGAGAAGGCTTTGATGGAGTGTGAGGATCCAGAAACGAAGGATTGGAATGAGATGCAGAGGGAGACTGTGAAAAGGGGATAAGGTCAAGTCCTGAGCTTTTCAGTGGAGATTCAGCACTCTCGTGGCCATTCAGTGGTATCATTCGCGATCTTCGTCTACGCATCTATATCAAACACGAGCGATATCCCATCATCGCCTGCCGTGACAACCCTCCTGCCTCCACCGCCTTGCACAAACCCAAAAATCCCACCACCCTCACCGCCACCTCGATGACCCCTCCACTCACCCAGCGCGCCATTCGCCGCCGCAGCCGTCCCACCCCTCACGTCCCATCGTCTTATCACCCCATCGTTCCCACATGTAGTAAGCACATGACCCGAAGGATTCGACGTTCCCAGCGGCGTCTTCACGAATTCCACCTTGATCACGGGATGTTCTTCGTGTGCTTCTCGGATCTGTCTCCGCACGGCAAAGTTGTGCGCTGCGTCGAAGAGAGCGATGGAGCCGTCTACACTTCCTGCTGCGAGGAGGGTGAGAGGTGGCTGTGAGAAGTCGAGAGTCTCCACGCCGTCGCTTTGAGCTTGTAACGCTGCGAGGATTTGACCCGCTTGACCTGCTGATGCGGGTGTTGCTGATGTAGGCGGTTTCGGTCCGCCGGCTTGTTTGGAACCTCCTGCTTTCGATTTTGCGCCAGCGCCTTTTGCCCCAGCAGTGCTATTGGCTGGCATTGATAATCGCGGCAGTCCGACTACTCGAATGTGTCCTTCTGCTCCTCCCACGGCAACAATGCCGCCTCCTGGTGAGATTGCAACGCTGTACAACCCACCCTCCACCCTGAATCTTTCGTCCTCACCCGTCAAACCAACTACTGCCTGCCCGCCGTTCGGATCCGTAATACCTGCAGCTGCTGCATCCCCAAAGACGTCGTAGACATAGAGACTGCAATCTTCCGCTACTGTCGCCAGCATTTTGCCATCTGGCGTCCACGCTCCAGCCGTACACGATCCCTGATGCAGGAAAAACGTCTGCACCATGCTCAATTCGCCGTCCGCTCCCATCGTGTACACCCATACACTCCCATCATTCGCACCAAAAGCCACGGTGTTCGGGTACGTCGCGTTCGGACAGGGAGCCAGCCAATTGATCTCCTCAACCTCCTTGACACTGCCCGCCAGCTTGAAATTCTTCTGCGTGCTGTAGACATTCATCTTCCCGGCAAGAGTCGCAGTGACCACATACTCTCCCTTCGGCAGCGTGAAGCAAACCGCATTCACGCTCTCATCCTGCCCTTCTAACCTCGCCAACACCTGATTCCCCCGTCTCTCCCGCGGCTGTCCATCCGTCGCCCAATCCCCCGGGAGTACGGGTTTCTCAGGCGGTGTTGTGTCCCACACATAGGCGATATCGTCTCCCCCTCCTGTGACTACGATCTCCGGCCGGAGAGGATGTTGCGCGATGCAGAAGATGCTGTCCTTGTGCTGGTCGAAATGGGCGGAGCTGTTGTTTATGAGTTCGATGGTCTGTTCTGTCTCTTCGTTCTCCTCGCCCGAGTCCATTGCGGCATCTCCGTCGTCTGAGACGATTTCTTCGGCTTCTTCGGGGTCGAGCATGTCGTTGTCTTCATGTTCGTCGGGCTGGGAGGGATCGGGGTCGCGTTCGGCCATCATGGGCGATTGTGAGATATGTTGAGGTTGTGTTTGAGGTTGTGTCTCGGGGAGAGATGGCTGTGAGGCAAGATGGGGGTTTGTGTTTTGGTTTGTATCGTGTGCTGTTTTCACATGCTTAGAAATTCTTCCAGCTCCGTCATAGGCGAACAGGGTTCGTCGGATATCCCGCTTTTAGCGTGAGCTTAATTCCAGCAGCCGATGCTTGATCAAGTCGGTCATCTTGGCAATAAACCCAAGATCATTGCACTGAAAGAAGAAAGGAGAAGAGAGTGAAAGAAAGTAAGGATCGAAGCAGCTGCATCAGCCAAGCCCGTGTTTCAGACAACCGTCAACATCATCATTCATCAGAACTTTTGTACAACTTGAATGGCACTTGATATCATAAGATATCACAAATGAACAGATTTCGAAAGAAGCCATTTTCTCGCTGCCAAATGCGCTAGTCAAATGCATTGCACATAGTACACATCTTCGAAAGCATTTCATAACACCTCTCCACTACTGCTGGTAGTTCTGGCTTCATAACACCTCCCCACTACTCTAGTAGTTCTGAGCTGGTCCGTTGGGCTGATACTTTGCTCCTGGGTACTTGCTGAAGACACCCTGGTTGAAACTGCCCAGCTGAGGGCATCCCGCGAAAGCCGGTACGGACGAGATGTACTTGGCAACAATCGCGTTGGCCGCGTTGAGAACGTCGCCGGCGAAATCTGGAATTCCAGCCTGAGCGGCATTGAAGAAGAAGCACTGCAGGTTGTTCCCTTCAAGCAGGTTTCCGGGATTGCCGCTTGTGAACGTGTTGCCCAGGTCGAGGCCGGTAAAGGTGTTCTGCATTGTTTCGTCAGCAATTTGCGCGCGCCTCCCAGCAGAGTCTGAACGTACTACACGACCGGTATTTCCTCCAAACTTCGCTTCGTACGGGTACGCGAGATATTGTGCAACCACGTCGGCGACACCCTCGGCGGCGTCGTACTGGTTCGTTGATGTGCGCTTGTACCAGTTGTCGGGGATACGCTCTTGGCCACGGTTCCATTTGAAGTTGCCCGAGTTGCCCGAGACGGCGAAGAATTTCTTGAATTCAAAATCAGCCATTGACGAGTCCAAAACGCAGTGTGCAAGCTCTCACCTTGAACATGGCGCCATCAAGGTAGCCTGAATTCTCAGTAGCAGTTCGGTTGCTCATCTGAGTAGGTTAGCTGAGATCTTGCCGTGGTGACCACTCGCAACGAGAATAAACTTACGAAATTGATGACGAAGTTGTACCTGTCGGTGACCTCAAGTCAGCAAGCGTTCAAAGATTTTCACAATCACCGCGGATACTCACGCTGCTGGTGCAACCAATCCGGCGAAAGGAGCCGAGAAGAAATATGGGTTAGTAGCAATGGACTCGTTGAGCTTTGAGCCAAAGTTCTGGGCAAAGGCGTCCAGAGTGTATCGGTCAGCTGGTCCGACACCATTGACTTTGAGGTTGGTGGCATCATAGGCTGACTGAAACCTCGAGATCACCAAGCTGTGAGCATCGCCCGGCGCCAGACCATATTTGGAAGAAATGTATGCATCAGCACGGCCGATGGAAACGTCTGCTTCATAGATGTTGTGCGAGTAACTGATTCCTTGCGGCGTGCCTTCCAAGATACTAGCTCTTTGGTATGGACCGCCAATGGACCAAGTTCCGGCGATTGGATCACCGTCGGTGAGGACAGCGTAGGCGGCCAAGAACCTGGAGCGCGTCAGTTGCATGCCGCGTCCGCTAGGCACATTGAACTTACGCGCTGAAGTCGGGGCCAAAATTGTAGGCCCAAGCAAGGCCTTCGATCGTCTGAGTAATGGAAAGGACCCCGCTACGTGGGATATATGCATGGTTGGCCTGCGCTTCGGTCAGTACCGAAGGTCGTGGATACTGATGGGGTGAGAGATACGAACCGCTGCATTGAGGCCCGGGCAGGGACCACGGATTTCGTTCGGCAACGGGCTGGCATACGCATGGTCGCCGGTGGTTGAGACGAGTTGTCCAGGGCTGCACACACCAAGAGGGCAGGCGGTCGCAGGGGATGGGTCGAATCCGGTACATGGTACGATACCACAGTTTGAACGGCTTTTGCTGAACTGTACGGCAGCAGCAGAGGCTGGGTTGTTCGCCGGGACAAGACCGCCGATCTGGCGTTCTTCATGTTGATTTGCGGCCTCTTTCATCCCTTCGACAGCTCTTTCCATCAAGACGAAGGGGAAGGCGGTTGCCTGCAAGGCGAAAACGCCGGCGAGCAGGGGATTGCACTTCATGGCGTCGACTATTCAGGAGAACAACGTGGTAGAGAGGCAAAGGTATTGGTGACGGATGCTCTTCTGGTCGAAAGGACGACGGCTACACGACATTTAATATCAACAAGAGACGGCCTCGACGTGAAGAAGCAAAAGACTCGCCGTAGCTGGTCGTATCCGCCTAGCGGAGAGATCTCCTCACTGTAGCTTTGCACATTGCGGAGGTGGCGTGCAGCCAACCGCTCCCTGACAGCGCTGTGCCATCGGTATATTCCCAAAAGAACAAGACCCGGCGCTTGTTGAAGCCACAAGCGGCGGGATTTACGAAAGAGTAGGTCGACAGCTACGAGAATGTCGATGATGTCCAAGCTCGCCCGGGGAAGGGATCGAAGATTTCCAGGGTGTTCATAGGCGCCCCGGAGAAGCCCCCCGCAATGCGGGGTAAGGTTTCTCCGAAGCGCCTATGTGGAGGGAGGCTATATCACATTGGGAGCCTCTTCAGCAGGGCGCTGCAGGCCTTTACGCCACGGCGTGACTAGGTGTGACGTGTGAGTACACAGTAGGTTCCTGTACCCCGGCATCTTCTGAAACGGGAAGCTTAAATTTCGCATAAGGCTCACGAGGACGTACGAAGGCTCATTTATGAAGCCGATCAATTGCAATGTACCTCGACTGCAGGTATGACCTCTGCACATATGGCTCATGTGAGAGAAGCTGATCACCGATCTCATGATCGCCAGTTCACAATTCACTAGCGACAACCATCAGGTGACGGTGATTTCTACAAGATCTTTAACCCCGGGGCGAGATCTTGCCGGTATGCAAGCTCTTCCCTAAAGAGACGACTTGGAAGCTTCTGCCAAGCAATGACGAAGTGCGCAGCAGTCGCGATCCAGACAACCCACGGACTCGTGATTGTACTGCAGTCAAGTCGAGGCCAGAATCGAGGCCAAAGGCGAAGGCTGGAGCATCGCGAGGGAAACGATCTTACGGAAGGGAATTGCGGCTGAATGGCTTGGGGTATTGCCTAGTCGGGTGTTTACCGTACAATTCGAGGCTTCACAGGGTGGCGACGAAGATCTTTTGCTGGATGGTAGATTGTCGTAGATCTCTTCCAAGGACCGTTAGCAATAATGCCGGGACGACGGCAATCGCGGTCGACGAGCCGGATTAACTTTCCAGGTCTGCTACTGTGACATTCCGGTGTCCTGAGTGCTGGTAAAGACGATGGCCATGCCCTACCTCCTCCTCAGGCGCGCTTCGTGACTTCCTTCTACACCCACATTTCTATCTCCGGTTAGGTCTGTTGTGGGGTAGTGGAAGCAGGAGGTCTCTGCAGCGCGACTTCCTAGTCCGCACGAGTCTGATTGGAGATAGACAGCCGATTGCAAAGAATATCCATCCGATGTGCCGACACGAGATATACATGTTCTCAATCGCCTCCCAGCAAGACATCGGTGCTTACCGAAGGCTACGAGCCAAGTACCGTATCAGAGCACCATTCGGATGAGCAACAGAGCATGCCATCAGCTCGTCAAGGCCGACTTGCAATCTCATCATCGATGCGTCGTCCGCGGCTCATTGTTGTGTTAAGTAAAGCACCCAGCTCTCCCATACAGAACTCTGGAGACCAGGGGCTGGGACTTGGCGTCCAGGTATGCCATATTCGCGACATTGACTTCACGAGAAAAATTACCATGAGGCACCGGAACAACGCTCAACTTAGAGAGGATAGAAGCTCTTGCTTTATGTTACCTTGCACATGGCTGAGCGATGTCTTAAAAAGTGGTCGTCCCATCCCAGGAAATGCACGGACCAAGCATTGGGTGCACGGACTTGAACATCACATGCATCCCACTCCTCCTCTCTTGTTCGCGAACAACCGGTGAAGCAATCTTGTATGTCCTGATGCCTGGAATGATTTCAGAGATATTAGACCTTTATCATCATCATTCAAGGATTCCAGATCCTAAATCCGCAAGATCCGTCGATCATCAATCTCTCGGGGGATACGTAAGGCAGAACCCGATAATAGCCCGAATAGTCACATCACTTCAGACAGACCGGTATACAAGACCGATAATCTTTGCCTTGAACGATTGAGGTTATCAAAAGATCGCGTGGTGGGCTTTTGCAAGACAAGGCTCCGCGAGGAGAATTCTTGCCGAATTTGTAAAAAGTATGTTTTGGGGGGGAAGAGGGATAGGTATGGATTGGATTTGCGTTCATCGATGCGGACGGAACGAATAATTGGCGGCAATTTCAGTTTGGGAAGACGCTGGAGGAAATTCGATTCGGTGATTTGATGTGGACAATATCGTAAGAGGAGGAGCTTTGGTGGAGTTGGAAGGTGAGGATTCGTATGTGGAAGCTAGTCGGGAGGTGGCGGAGGATGTTGGGAAGGAAGGAGCGGGGGGGGGGGGGATGGAAAGTGTGGTGACGCAGACGGTGGGGGAAAAGAAATATGATGGGCTGTTGTGAGATAGATTATTGAAATGCATGACTTCGTTCCAATCGAAGCTCATGGCTTTTCTTGCTCGCCTCCTTCAAATTCCACCAAGCCTGTGCCGGCTTTCACGACATCTCCCGCTCTGTGCACGACTCTGCTGACGGTTCCGTCTTGCGGAGAGCGGATGACAGTTTCCATCTTCATGCTCTCGATCACGACCAAGGCTTGGTTCTTCTTGACGTGTTGGCCTTCTTGCACTTCGACTCGGAGTACTTTGCATGGCATGGGTGCGAGCACGCTATTCGCCACGTCTACCTTTCCTAGTACCTTTTCCAGAAATTTGGGGATCGCGAGGTGGATGTTGTACTGCTGTCCTTGTTGGAAGAGCGTCAAGTTGTTTGTTTCTGGATCGCGGATGATTTTGGTGTTCAGTCGGGTGTGCGGGAAGTAGGAAGTCAGCGTGTGGGACGCCGGGTCGAAAGTACTTGTAGTTGTAAAGTCTTGATCATTCACGCTGATCTTGTACGTCTCCGGCGCTGTTTTCAAAACGCGAACGAGGGCCGGCTTGTTCGTCTTCTGCGAATCTGTGGAGGTCTTGACAAGGTGGAATTCTCTATGCTGAGGCGCATTGCCAAACCCGATGGTTTGCAGTGGCTGAACAGGAGCGCTGCTCGAGCGTGATGATTGTTCCACCTCGAACAGACCTATCGCTGCCTGCGCCCAAACCTCGGTATCGATTGCTTGCTCCTGAAAAAGTTCACCGTGATGCTTTGGGATGTATCCTGTCTCCACATCTCCGGCGATAAAGTCTGCGCTCTGACAAACTTTCTTGACAAAGTCTATATTAGTCACTGGGCCGGCAATTTCGTATTGCTCAAGAGCCACAACCATCTTCTGTAACGCAGCTGTTCGGTCTGGTCCACTGACAATCAGTTTAGCAATCATTGGGTCGTAGTGGCTGGAGACCTCGTCTCCTTCCACAAAACCGGCGTCAATGCGAACACCGTCCACCTCGACTGGCGTTCGCAGATGCAAGAGCTTTCCAGTGGAGGGGATGAAGTTCATCGTCGGATCCTCCGCGTAGATTCGGGCTTCGATGGCGTGGCCTCTGCTCTTGATTTGCTCCTCAACCTCTGCTTGAGTGAGAGGAAGCTTTCCACCTTCAGCCACGACAATTTGCCACCGAACCAAGTCCTCGCCAGTCACCATCTCCGTTACTGGATGTTCGACCTGCAGTCGCGTATTCATCTCCATGAAGAAGAAGTGACCGGTGTCATTATCGAAGATGAACTCCACCGTGCCAGCGCCTTCGTATCCTACAGCCAGCGCAGCTTGCCGAGCTTTCTCCCACAGATCTTGGCGAATGTCTTCGGGCAGATTGGGAGCAGGCGACTCCTCGAGGATCTTTTGGTGTCTCCGTTGGATACTGCAGTCGCGCTCTCCAAGAGCGACACAGTTACCGTGCCTGTCGGCAAAGATCTGTACCTCGATATGTCGTGGCGTTGTGATGTACTTTTCTACGAGCATCACGTCGTCTCCGAAGGAGGACCAAGCCTCGGATTTTGCAGACTCCAGTTGTTGATTAAACTCATCGGGCTTCATGACAATGCGCATTCCTTTCCCGCCGCCACCCTTGACAGCTTTTAGCAAGACTGGGTACCCGACCTCCTCTGCCGCTGTTTCGAGATGCTTTGGATCTTGATTAGAGCCATGATAGCCTGGAATACAAGGCACTCCAGCCTCAGTCATGATCTCCTTGCTGCGACTCTTGTCGCCCATGGACTCGATTGCTTTCCACGGTGGACCGATGAACTTAACGCCTGCGTCGGTGCAAGCTTTGGCAAAGGCAGCATTCTCGGACAGGAAACCATATCCAGGGTGAATAGCTTGACAGCCGTTCTCTTTAGCGACTTGGATGATACGATTACCGTTGAGGTATTGGTCAGTACTTCCTAGATTGACGGCGAAAGGAGAGGATAGAGCGTGTTGGGCATGTCGGTCTGGGTCTGTATATAGCGTGGTTGTTCGAATTCCATACTGGGACGCTGTACGTCCTACACGCAAGGCGATCTCACCACGATTGGCGATCAGGATGGATTTTAGCGGCTCTGGAGAGTCGGATGATGCTGTTGACTGCCATCTTCGCCCTCTCTGGGGCAGGGCCGCATTGGCGGAGGTGCGCAGGGCACGAAGTCTAGCTATCGAAGACATGTCATTTCCGGTAGATGGCAATGACGCCAGAAAGATGGCGGGAAAGTGTCAAGTCAGTCAATTCATGTGAAAGTGAGGTTGGAATGCTCGGGTACTAGGGAAGGTATTGCTAGACCGAACACCCCACAACCGTGAATGAGGTAGCCGGGATAGCGGGGCGTGCCGGAGACCCGGTCAAACTCTAATCCACGACGCGAATGTTCGCGTCCCGACGCGTCGTGCAAGATGGGCAGCGACGGTAAGAATATCGAATTGTATGAACGGGGCACAGGAGGGAAGATGTGTTATTGCACCCCCTTAACATCCCCATATGAGAGACTCGGAGATCCAGTGGACCAGGATGTAGGAAGAGATGATGTCAATTTGCACTGCACGTGCGCCCCCACCCAGAGACGGAATCTCTTCTCAGCTGCTACGCCCCGCCAACATTGAACCTGAACCGATGCGGCCGCCAACACGAACCTCGACTCGCCAAGAACCCCTTCTCTCCGCACACCTGCAGCAGTCTGCGGCGACTTCCCGCTGGTCGTGTCCGCCGCCGAGAACGAGCGCCCTAGCCTGAAGAGTGAGCCGCTGCGCTGTCTCCCGCCGCCTTCAACTTCCCGTAACGAGCGACATGGACGACTACGAGTACGACGGCGATGGCTTCGACTACGACGATGGCTGGATCTATGTTGATGACGAGTTTAATACTGCGGTACGAGCAACCCAATAAACACCCGCACTGCTATGCTTGGCGCATTCTCTGGGCTGTTCCTGGTGCCGCATGTGTCGAGGAACTGTGCGCATCTTCCCACACACTCGTGACCAGTCCTCGAGCAGTCGAAGAAATCATCCACGGATAGAAGCGAGGTCTAGCCTCAGTTGTGAGCTCATTGTACTGACGACGTTCTTGTCCAGGACGAACTCGCCGAAGGTCAGATTGCCAGCCCTGGCTACACAGGCACCAACCATGAACTCTCCATGGATGGCTACGAATACGACTTGTATCAGTATTGGGACGACGTAGAATACGGAGACGATCCGTATTGGGAGTACGGCCTGCCCAACAAGAAGGATGAATCGGCGAAGAAGCGAAAGCGAGTACCGAGAATGGAGGGCCCGCCGCCGAAGAGGAGGAAAACGACGGAAACAACAGTTGAAGACGAGAAGAAGGATGGGGAGCCTCAGCCGATGTTATTCATGAGTCGACAGGAACAGAACAGGCGTTCCCTCGCGCAGCCTCCCCTTCTGAAGAGCAAAGACGTGTCGGCGCTGTTACCAGATTGGCGACAGAGATTTGAGGATGCGGACGGGGTAACGGTCGCTAAAAAGATGCCGGCAGCCATGAAGGCGGCTGCAGAAGCGCAGGGTGAAGATACACCGCTTGAGAAGCGACAGATTGGAGCACACTACGCGGAGAATGGGGTGGCTCAAGGTGACGAGGACGACTGGGAAGACGACGAGGAGGCAGATGAGGATGTTGAGGATGATGGGGAAATATCCCTGGACCCAGAAATGTTGCAGACTATACTCCGCGAAAAGCTCGGCGCCGCTGGCCTGGAAGGCGCAGATGAAGCGGGATTCATGCAGGCCATCCAGCAGATGATGTCCGGTGAGGGCGAAGGGGATGCGACTGGCGACTTGGCGAATGCATTGCTCGGTAAACTTACATCGCAAGGCGGAGACGAAGTTTTGTCAGGCTGGCTGTCGCAGCAGGGCGTCTCGTTGGAAGAGGATGATGCTTCTAGCATGGCCACGGAAGAGCTGCCCAATGTTCCTGCAGCATCTGCTGCTAGTAGAAGAAACCTGCAAAACTTGCCACCCGATAGCGTGGTTGGATTCTCAGAGGGGCGCAGCTCCGGTCGGAAGACTACTCAGATGCCACTTCATTCTGGTTCATCAAGTGCCTCGTCCAAAAAGCGAGGAGCACCGTCTGAGACTGCAAAGCCGGAGAAGAAGCAGAAGAAAGTACAATTTGATGTACCACCTTCATCGTCTTCCGATGCACTCCAGGACGATTCTACCTTGGACGAGCCGGAACCTCCCACAATCGAGGACCCTCTAATGTCGAAATCGACGCTCAAAGATTCAGCTAGTAAAAGCAGGAACGCCAATGCAGCAGCTACTCCAGCCCACCAGGCGGCTTCAGAAAAGGACGCTGCGACTGGGAAGGACGGACGCAAGAGGAAAGCTTGTTCCCCTGATGGCGCGAGTGGTCAGCCGGAGAAGAAGAAGAAGACCCGGAGCCGGGAACTTCAGTCGCTTGGACCTCTGCCTGATGCCCCTTCGCCTGCACCGCCTGCGAAGAGGACGAGGAGCGCGAAAGATCGGGCTAGGAAGGAATGAACCTCGCTGCTGTGGAGATTAATTGACGATGATCCTGGAATAGTCGTTCCTGGATGACTTTGCGGTTGCGGCGAAACCGGGGTAGGCCAATGTCTTTGCTCAGGCAGTAGAGTACATTGCAAATGCAAGTGCCTTCTTGGCTCACCTTCTTGTACAACCAATTTTGCAGACTGCCCACGGACATGTTATTGGTGAGATACGGTAGTCGACACTTGGGAGGCAAGAGAAAGATATACTTCCAGCCGCAGTCTGTCTTCGTCACTGTACAAGGCAGGACCAGCTTGATCTTCGTGCGCCCATCACGCATGCTTGTACGTAGTACAGTAGTCGATGGATATAAAACCGAGCTGCTTTTGTAGGTTCCAAGGTGCGTATCGCCTTTTGGGACTGCGACATGCGGCAGTAACAAACAAGATGCAATTCACGGACGTTTCTTCTCTGATGGTATTCGTGGATCCTGCGTTGCTATCTCTGTACGATGCAGACGAGGGCTTATTGGGGTCGCGGATGTGGCTGTGGGAAGTGTCCTGGACGCCTCGAGTTAACTCTCCTACACAGCATCGAATGGGTTTTACAATCCTTCAGAGCTGACAGAGGGTGCGGTTGGGGGAATCAGTGTATCGGACCTATAATTCTAGGACTTCATTGGAGTGCTAGATGCTAGTAATCATGCTCACGGTGGCTCAACTCGTCGATGGGGGGAGAAAGGATGATGAATCGATTTCAAGATTTCTAATCATATTTTACATTCCCAGAAGCCAGCATCTGGTTTCCAATTCCGTAATCTCATAATAATGCTCTGTTAAGTCATACACCATGCTAGAAAAGCTGCAAATAGCCTGCGCTGGAAATCACCCACGACGAAACTTTTTCTTTTGGTGCCTGTGACGTGAAAATCCCTATGGGACACCGGCCATTTGCAGTGAAATCCTGAGATACACCGAACTCCCATCATCCGCGGGAAGCGGCCTGGCGAATCCAGAACCTTCCTCCCTATCTTCCCAATCCCACCCTTCGATCAGCGGAGGACACTTCGACCCCACCAACGCATCCTCCAGCCTCAAAAAATGCGAATCCCACCTCAGAGCACACAACTCCTGCAGAACGGCCACATCGCTCGCCGCCGCCGCATCACCGCCGACGAGGAGCAAGAGGACCACATTCTTCAGAAGCCGCTGGTTTCCCGCACCAATGGTTCGCAGCCAGCATCGCGCCGTTTCCAGGTTCACCAGCAGGTTGTGGCTGTACTGCATGATGGTGGCGATTTTCGTCTCCGCCGTGTGCGTTAGCAGCCAGTCCGGGTGGTCGCGGGGGGTGATGGTCTGGACTGCGGCGCGGACTTTGGGTTTGAGGGTGCAGGGGAGCTGGAAGGTGTTTTCGTGGTAGAAGATGGGGAGGGCTTCGCGGCGGAGTTGGCGGCAGACCTGGAAATTTGGGTAGAAGGTCAGCTAGTGCTTTTTACGGCGAGAAGTCGCTTTTCCTTTCCGTTTTTATAGGTACTGTCAAGGGAGTATGCGACGTTTGAGTGAGGGCGTATGGGAGCGAAGTGAAGAACAGGTAAGGGTCGGGAGATATCGGATCAAAGCGTGTATAATGCTCGAGTGAGAGTACGTGTCATATCAGTAAAGGATGAGTAGGGGACGAAGCAAAATCGAATCCAATGGTGTGGGCCCGTCAAGTGAGGGCTAAATAAGGGGTGGAAGACCTTGGATAGCGGTGGCTGCAGAACCTGATGGCTCGGACGTTTGGCATAGCTAGTAGCCGGACTGACTATATCCAGAGCCGCTTCCTCGATAACAGCACATTTGATGATCTCCTCGCGGATTTCGGCAGGCTGTCTGAGTAGAATGGAATCGCTGCTGTTGCGTTGTTCATCTTGCTGAGCTTGGGAATTTGAGCGTGATGTTGCCATTGTGTGGCTCTGGAGGCTTGAGGGCACGATCCTTGTCCTGGACAAGCGTCAATCGTCGTAGCGTCCATGAAGTGAAGTCGAACTGCGGTGTCACATGCAAGGCGTCGGATTCGAGTCCGTGCCAACTGGGCCTGCTGCAGGGATCATGCCTCACTATGACGCAGCTCGCGGTCGCACCTCTTTCGCCATCACACAGTCACACCGATCAGGTTTCGTCGCGCATCTCTGTCTCAGCCTCCTCCGAACAAACATGCCGAAGGTTCTGCTGCGGGCGCGAGATGCGAAATCATTCTGCGTGAGCGAGAATCCATCTCTCCCTCAGACAACTACCCCCCACACACCGCCATTATCCCAACATGGCACCCCATCGGTATGAGGACGAGTATGACTATGACAGCGACGACAGCACGCTCGTCGGATCCCGCATGTCTCGTCGGCGCAGACGTCGATACCGTTCTCCTTCGCCATCAGAAGACGCTCATGCACGGCCGCGGTATGAGAGGCGCTTCCCATCACCAGAGGCGCACTCCGCTCGCGGCGAGGAGAAGAGCTCCTCGGGCTACAAGACCTTCGGCAAGGTCGCGCTGGGTGTGGTATTCGTCCATACTGTGGCCACGGCGCTCGGGCACTGGATGAAGAAGAAGGAAGAGGAGCGAGAGAAGGAACAAGCCCGCGAGGCCCGCGAGAGGAGACGCCGGTTTGACAGAGCCAAGGCCAAGCGGAGGCGGGAGGACGATCGGCGGGAGAGAGAACAAGAGGAGCGATGGCAGAGGGAGGAGGAAGAATGGGAGGCGAGCGAGATCTCGGAAGTGCGGCGCATTGACTATGTCCCAGCTGTTGAGAGGAGCCCCAGCAGCAGTCCGGAGCGACAGCCTCGCAGGATAGAGGCGGCACCCGAGATGCCTCAGGACGATGAGCCATTCAACGACAGGCGGAGCAGAGATCGAAGTCGCAGTCGGCCGGCCGTGGATGTCGTCTGAGAGATGACAGCGAAACCATCATTGCAATACTCATGCGATTCCATCAAGAGTCAAATGTGCACATGCGAAAAACAACGATTCGTAGGTGTTGCTCTTTGTTCGATGGGCGCCGTCGTTAGCCTAGAAAAAGACTTCGATCGTCAGACCCCCCATAGAAGAGGCTAGGCAATCTGGAATGAGCCATCGGACCGATGCTACCAGCTGAAGATTCTCAGAAGCCTGCGTCCAAAATTGGGATCAAAGTTGGCTCGAATTTGCATTCTTGTTCTGGAAATATCGGCCACATTCTCGATGTCTCGGTGACGAAGTCTTCAGGGACACCGCTATCCACGATGGCTGTTCCCATCGTTCGGAAAAGGACTAAACAAGCAAAGGTGAAGACCGATTGTCGGACCTGCCGAGCTCGACGTGTAAAATGCGACGAAAAAAGCCCTCATGCCGCAGATGTGCAAGGGTCGGAGGAAGCTGTGACGGCTACGATGCACCAAACAAGTGCCAAACGAGCGGATCCAGCTCGCTCAAAATACCAGTAAACGAAGGACCAACAGAATCTAATGGTTCACGATATCTACAATGCGAGACTGCGATGGCATAATGTGCGATAGAATTTCACGAACACTTTTCTGGGCTTATCGAACACTACTGCCAGCTTCACAGAGACTTTTTTCAAGGACAATTAATACGTCCGGCGTTGGCGCACGGCACCAGTGTCGTACTTAATCTAAATATCATTGCGGAGTAATGTCATAATTCTCTTGTGCGCTGTCGGCTTCTCCGAATATGAATCTCTGCGTTGCGGTCCACGGCGAGTACTTGGCCTCGTTCTTCGAATGCGTCAGGGAGATTAATAAGCGGCGGAGTGCAAGGTCAATCTTGGGGCTTCCGGATGACCATCTCTTTCGCTTCAACGAGATACCGACCGAGGTGCGCTTCTTGGAGACTGATTGCGCTGGAGTTATGGAAGAGGACAGGATCTCATTGGAGAGTGATTTTGGGAAGGGTTTGCACTTGAAAGATGTTGGGCGGCGGAGAAGGGAATATTGGTAGGGGAGGAGAGATACTGTTCGATGTAAAGAGACAAGGCACTGTGAAGGAGGCTCTCATCTGACCAAGGTCGAATGCCCATGAGCAATTTCCGCCAAAATGCCCGATTACCATTTTGCCACGAGAGTTTGACTTGCAGTGGACTTGAGCAAGAGGCTTCAAAACAGACATGCCAAGACCAGATTTGAACGAAGAAGAGGCATCTTCTGCCCCAAGTGGACAATAGGGATAGGTTGAGTGAGATCCAGGTGAGTGAATCGAGGTAGGTGCCACTCCTTTCTCGCTCACCTGGAACATTCTGCAAGACCATTCACTTCGCTGAACAAGCAGAATCTTCTTGCAAGCAATCGGCAAAAGCTCTGCAGCTCGCATATACCCTTCCCGCACGACCAGACAGCAGCCCTCAGAGAGATGACCAGCACGCGATATCAAACCCGCACGAAGCGCGAGTGCGAAATCTGTGCCACCGAGAAGCCCGCCAACAGGTTCCCTCTCCTTCCGCCGACCAAAGCCTGCCAACACAGCATTACAATCTGCACGGAGTGCGTCCAGACCTGGATTTCGACTTGCATCGACACCAACTACAACAGCGCCATCCAATGCCCCTACGGCGGCTGCGACGAAGAAGTCTCCCGCCAGAAAGACATGCCCGACGCAGCTACAACCCATCAACGCTCCCGCTACAGCCACATTGCACATCGCATCGTCCAGAGCAGAGTCCCCCGCTGGCGCTGGTGTCTGGCTCCCGACTGCGACGAGGGCCAACTCCACGAACCGCTCGAACCGCCCACTCTCGAGGAAGAAGACGTCTGCGTCTGCGACGGGTGCGGTGCCGAAGCCTGCGTGCTCTGCGATCGGCCCTATCACGATGCCGAGACGTGCGAGGAGTATGCTGCTCGGAACCTCCCGTCTCTGGTTGCGCAATGGCTGAGTGAGAAGGTCATCGGGGCGCAGAAGGCGAGCGGCAGGATCAGAGAGTGTCCGAATTGTTTCTGTCCGATGGTCAATGATGGGGCGTTGATTTTTTTGAGAGCTCTCTGCCCTCGCTGTCGATGTAAATTTGATTGGCGAACGCTGGGCTCTGTTGCGATGGAAAGCATTAGTGGTGGATGAAGTCGCGGCAACGGGCGTTGTTGGGCAGTCTCGCTTTTGGAAAGTCTTTGGATACTTTGGTGATCAGGCGCTTTCACTGTTCCATAGGTAGGTAGATGCGAATCCAAAGAAGCAATCCAGAGACAACATCGGCAGTCTAAGCGCGAACGCCAAGACTTTCACGCGATGCTTTGTCTAACCCCGGCATCGCCGACCTTCTCGCTAACAAATGACCACGTCCACAGATTCTCGTTCGGTAAAACATTTCAGCCGGGTATCAATGTGCAACGATTTCGAGGGCTTGCCGAAGGACGTGTCATCGTCAACGTCCAATTAAGCGTAATAGAACACATCGTCCGGGCCCAAACACTCGCGAGATCGATTCGCGGGAGCCGAGCTGGGTCGTGAGAACAACCTCAGACTGCACGTCAAGCAAGACATTCCGAAATCACTTGGAAATCCCAAGCCGGAAGATGGATGTCACCGCCATTGGCGCGGTGGCAGATGCATTTCCAGCAAGGAGAAGCTGGAGCCGATGTGGGATGCTACTCCACGAGAAATTTGAAAGCTCAAGCAGCAGGGAGATTCGACGAAGTCTGTGGATATGATATGCTAGCTGATGATGCAGTAGTGAATCAAGGGCATTATAATAGCGAGGCAATCTTGAACGAGAAGGAAATAAATCCTAGGACCCGACGGACCCCAGCTGGCTAATAAGGTAGATAGACCATGGAACGAGAATTGACTTTTCCTGATCAATCAGTTCCCAAGACGAAAAATGCCTCATCCTATCATTGGTATATGGGACATAGCATGGGCGCTGGAAATTTCTACCATCTCGCCTTGCTGCTACATCCACGACGGCTTGCTCCATTCGCTCATCGTCCTGATGCTGATGGATCCGGTCTTCAGTCAGAAGACCGTCAGGTCTAGAATTGGGCGAGAGAGAGCATCGAATCGATCAAAATCGAAGAGATTCCTGGCCTTCCTTCGAGAAGCGCCGCCGCCGCAGCAAAGATCCGATCCAACGCCTCGGCCTTCCAGAAAATAGGGATTCCCCGAGTCTTTTGGAGAGATATATCGAACCACGGTCTACGGAGTCTTACCCCGAGATTCCCAAAGGATAGCGACCCGGAGGACGATTCCCCCCGGTAACGCTACAAACGACAAAAAGCACAAGAGCAATATCACTACGTCCGAGCAGCCTATCGCGACGAGAGATTATATTTGTCTCCAAGAGAAGACCTTGGCGAGATTTTCCACCCGCAAGACACACAGACGCAAGACCCGCGACCCTTCGATCGCTTCGAGAATAAATTGTTCTACCGAAGACTTCTTCCGGAACTCAGACCCAGCGTGCTGTACGTCGTGGGCCGTGAGTCGGGCGTCTCAAGGGGGGAGCATACGGCAGCAGAGGCTGGAAATCACCTCACCGGGACGGACGCTGTGGGGAAGAGAGTGGCGGTGTGACGCGAGGACGCGTGCAGGAAGCTGTGCTTGACTTGCGGGCATCTGGAGCGACTGCTGCTGCTGCTGCGAGGCGAGTGCTGCGTTTGTGGAGCAGGCATTGCGTCGATGGGATGCGGAGGAGGGGCGTCGTGGAAAGAGAGGGTGGATATCAACGATGCGTGGCGAAGTCATATGGGATTGAAGAAAGATGAAGGCGGGAAGACGCCTCTTCCTCCTGAGAAGCTGTGATATTCGTAGAGCACCGGACCTTGGAGATGGCATTATTTGCTTGCCACTCCTGCCACCCCGCGGGCTCACACTCTCCGCCGGACTCGATCTCCATGTTATCTTGCAGACACGAGCTGCAACCGCGGAGTTTGCGTCCAGAATCCACGCAAGGTATAGACAAATCTGGCTGGCCCTTTTGCAAAGCCGCTCTCCGCTCCATCAGTCGCGTCCACGCAGCTGGGGTACGTCAGGTATACATAATAATCAGATCCATAGAACAAGAACCCGGTCGACGCACGCACATGCAGATATGCCGAATGCCAGGTTTCTTCGGCCCCATATCCGTGACGGAAGCGGTGTGTGTGTGTGTGTGTGTGTGTGTGTTCTATCGCCTCGCTCAATGCCAAGACCGGCCCTTCGACGACACCAGAGAACACTGCCAATCCCAGAAATTCTTTTTCTCGAGCAGTTCGTCCAGGTCAGCCGGTGTCATAGCAAAGCGGGTGAAGGGGTCTTGATGAGTAGCAGTGGCGGCCTGTTGCCGGCCGACGATCACGGTGCGGACACGCTATCCTGGCTTGCCTGGCTTGCAAGCTTCGTCCGCAGGGAACATGAAACGTGAAGGACCCGGGATCTGCCTGATTCTTTTGAAGTCAGATCTCTAGTCCCTGTCTCTTTTCACTTACCTTTCGGCATTCATCGAGAGCCGATTTGAACGGAAGTGGCATTTCATAGCAGCCATCATCGGCGCGCAGAAGATGCGGAAAGTTTTGGTCGGGAAGTGTACCACCGGCTACACGACGAGTTGGTTGAGAGGGCATTGTTCAATTCTGAATTATACTTGCTGCCTCATAAATCTTCAGAGAATCCCAAGCCCTCGGTACGTGGCTGGACTTCCCAGGTTACAGGTTCTACGCTTGGGTTGGTCGTCCAGGCATCTCCGCTGTGTGAGAATCCCAGTTTCCAGCCAGGCCGGAGAGACGACATTCGGCACCACGCGCCCGGGTCCGCTACCGAGTCACTGGTTGAATGAAAGTCGTGCGGTATGCGATGTGATTGTTGCTGCATCTCAACCTATGCTCGGCTTTGTTGTATGCAGCTCGGAAGGCAGAGCATCGCTGTTTTAAAGCCGATCTTGGAAAATCTGGAAATGTCGGTGATGTTGGCCGGGAAGGTCGGACTGAATTCAACCAGCTTGAGAGGACACGGCCGGTGGCTTTGTCATGTGATGCCTTGCTGAAGAGGTTGGAGGTCCGCCGCCAGATCTGACCGCCTTTGCGAAGCCCGCCATTGCTCCTGCGGTGGAGGGTTGCATCTGCGCCACCAGAAGTTGGCAGTTCTCAAAAAGGCGGTAGGTCTGGCCTCCTCTGGCAGCTCCGCTTCCATCTACTCTCTCTCTACATTGTACCCAATCGACTCTCGCAGAAAGCAGCAGCAGGAAAGCAGCAAAAATGGATCAGAGATCATCAAGTTCACGGCCCTTTTCGCCGCCAGACTTTGCACGCCTCCCACAGCGGCAGGAACGTAGCCCTCAGATGCCTTCGCGCGCCGCCTCCGAGGCTCCTCGATCGTCCCGGCATCCAGCAGAAGCACAACCAAAACCCCCGTCGTCCCGAGCGGGCTCGGAAGACGCCCAGTACGCCTCGACGCAAGCAAGAGCCCCGCCAGAACCACAGCCCGAAATGGCCCAATATCCGTCCCACGCGGAAGATTGGATGAGCAATCGCGCCTCAACACCGTCAATTTCTAGGAGGCCAGCCGGGGGGGATAGGATGTCGGCCAATGGAGATCGGGACAGTTTTCACGACACCGCCCGCACGCGCCTGAATGAGAGGACCAGATTCGATCCACGGGTGTATTCGCATCCGCAGCGGCCTCCAAAGTACGGGGGTGCATCGGAGGCACGGAATAATAATTATTGGGAACCGAGTCGCGTCACTGTGTACCGGAATCCACAGTCACCCGTCTCTTCCCGGCACTCGAACAATTCTATGCGTACTGCCGGTCCCGCTCGCAGTAGGACCAGAGGTCCCAGCCGCAGCAACAGCCGTCGCAGCAGAGTCAGCGGAGGAGGTGGAGGAGGAGGAGGAGGAGGTCCGGGAAACCGACTGAAAGCCGCCGCAGCCGCCGCAGGAGCAGGTCCCCTCCTGGCCAAGATCGAACAAAAGACAGGCGGTCTAGAGCAAATCGTCACGCCTTTACGTCTGGGACTTCTGTTGGGTTGCTTTGATATGATCGGCGGCTCGTTGTCGGCGTGGATGACATGGAAACGTTTCGGAGCGGCTGCTCAGGCGGCTGAAACAGCGAAGCAAGCGGAGGCTGCTGCGGCTCAGGCCGAGGCTGGTAGCGGTCGACGCCATCATCGTCGTCGGGGAGAAGGAGCACCACAGTACGACGAGGACTCCGAAACGGATTCCGAATACGACGAGCGCCGGAGGAGGGTTGCGCAGCATGTTTCAGAGCAGCAACGGATGGATCGGAGTCGGAGTAGACGCTAAAAAGGGGGAATGAAAGGAAACGGCAGATCAGTAAAAACGGACATTTTTTCATAGCTTCTCTTCATAACACGTTTTCCCTCGCGCCTAGCCGGCTGAACAGTTTGCCTTTTCGTATCCTCTTCAGTAACTGTTCATTATAAGCGTACGTTGCCGCGTTCGCCAGTCCCACCAGTTGAGTCGAGGCCTGCAAGACTTTCAGCCAGATGGGCGAAGTACCGATACCTTCCGCGATTCGATTAGCGATCCCGGGAATCCACAGGATAATATACAAAATCGGATATCCATTCAGAAGGAGCATTTTCCGTAAAGCTCTCCTCCTCGCACGATCGCTACCGCCGGAAGTGCCGATCGGATGGCCAGGTGGGGTGTGGATATTTGAAGGTTGGCTTTCTACCTGCGCGATGGTTTCTCGAGGGGTCATGCCATAATGCGCATCCGGGTCATGTTTGGACCATGCGTGGCGAAGGGGCTGTTGGTCGTTGTCAGAGTTGATGACGGTAACAGAAGATCGTGCGCGGATATTTCTTGCCTCCGCACCAGCTTGTAGCTCCATGTCGTAGTCTTCGTTGGCCGTGAACCTGCTTACGGTTCCACCCGACGTGCTGGATCCGACTGATAGTTTGCCGTACACCCTCATTAGGTAGATGTAGATATACGTGTAGATGGCGATGGTGGCCACGAAGACGATAATCCTCCATGCATGGGTGAGGGCATATCGTAGGCCGAAGTATTTGGCGGATATCCAGCACCAGTTGCCACTCACTGGCCCGTAAAGGTTGTATGCCAGTGCGATGTTACCTGTGAGGTAGGATGAACTTCGGTTTCATGCATGACCTTGATGAAGGCTGGACTCACTGGTGATGATCGGAGGAATCCACGGTATCGCGCAGACAATCAGCACTTGCCACCATGGCGGTTCAATGGAGATTCGGCTCTGGCGGACGGTCGCGAATACTGATAGAGAGATGATGAGAATGCTGAAGTCGATCGCCTGAACGGAGAACTGTCCAACGTATGCATTCACGGTGCACGCCGCACCCGCGGCCAAGGCTTCCGGATCGTGACGTCTGGACAGAGCGATGGCGCCGGAGAGTGTGTTGTTGAGTGAGTTGGTCCAATCTAAATACCTGTCGGTCAGTGGCACGTTGCGCAATGTGAGGAAGTTAAACCCTTGCCGGCAATAAGTAGGTTCACGATCAATGCCTGTCGAAAGTGCCGCTCCGGAGGGTAGAGGATGTACAAGATGGCGAATGTAGTACTGGCCAGGAGTGACAGCAAGGAGCAAATAAATGTCGGTACGGCGATGACCAGTTGAAGCGGCATCGCATGTTCACAGAGGCAATGCTCTGCTGTGGGCGCGAGTGAGGTGCGTCTGGTGGCATCGCAGCATGTCGAGAGTGATAAGTGCGACGGCAGTTGGGACGGTTAATACCATGAGCTCCCTAGCTCAGACCCCATGCGTGCAGGCGATCCTTGGCTTGACTCAGTGACTAGTGGCAGAAGCGACTCGTGTTTTGCCAGGTCGGACGAGTTACGGGGATTAGGGCCTCATACTCCATCGACTGCCCTGTGCTGCCCTGTGCTGCCCTGTGCGTGTGCGCGAAGATCACCAGCGAACGCTCGAGCGTCTACACTGCGACACCGCCTTAGCGGAGCTTAGGCCCCGTTCACTTCGCAGAGATTTTTAGGTTATTAGGTCGTTTCGAGCGTGTTGCCGAGCTCGGCTGCTAATAACCTGGAAATAACCTAACCGTTCAGTTCATAACCTGCTTCCATTCTAGGTGAATAGATAGTAGGTTATTTAGTAGCCGGATTACCTCTTCTAGAAGGTAGAAGCGATAACCTATGTTCCTTCTTTTTAGAAGAAGATAGGTTATTACACGGGCTACTACGCGCGACTATCTCGCGTTATTAGCTGTTAGTAGTAGTAGTAGCTAATTTGTCTAATATAGTACTCTTAAACTACCTCTTTTACTACTACTACTATAGACTAACTCGTAGTACTTTTAATAATACTCGTAAGCGTGTCGCTAACGACGATATAGCCTACTCTCTACCGGCGGAAGCGTCGATAAGGTGTAAGGCCTACGGGCGTCCGATAGACGTAGATAGAGCCTAGTAAGGCATATAAAGAGGTGTATAAGTACTTATATAGAACGGAGGAGTTTTACTATTATACTACGCGGATAAAGTAGCCGGTTTTAAAGGCCTTTATTAAGGCAGTCGTCGAAGAAGGTAGATTGAATACGGATAGTAAGGATAGAGTACCTATAGATTAGTAGGTAGTAATATACCTAGACTTTGTCGCTTATAACCGGTCGATTCGAGCTCTTCGAAAGGAGTATTCGTACGCGCTAGTAACCCTATCTCGAATTATTAAAGACGTTAGTAAAGCCGTATATCGAATGTAAGACGAGTATATTACTCTACTAGCGGCGGATAAGGTCTATCTAAAGCTCTTAGATAGACGGTTCGAGCATTTTTAAGGGGCTCTTAGAGCGATTAACGGCACCTTTATCTACGCTACTATCGGCGAGAATAAACAGAGCGCCTAGCGTAACCGTAAAGGTTTTATCTCTTAGAATGTAATAGCGGCCTATAACTTCGATTACCGCTTCTAGTACGTATTAGTTAGTTACGAGAGCTCGGCGACAGATAGTACGGTACTACGAAAGGCCTATTAGAGCGGTTTTAAAGTGCCGCGAGGCCGCTATTACTTAGCTAATAGTAGATACTCTTTTAAGGACAGTCGACTGTTAGTTCCGTACTAAAAGACGCGGTATTACTTACGAGAACAAGCGGTAGCTAATCGTCGTCCGGATATACCGAAGGAGCTGTTTAATCTACGGTACGCGTAGCTCCGAAACTACGTCGAGAGGATATTTAGTATCGTTAAGAAGCGGTTTAAGGTTGTAGTAAACGGCCTACGCGAGGGCTACTCGGTACTAGACTAGAAAAGGATTATAATGTCGTACTATATAATCTATAACTTTATCCTTTAGTATAGTACCTAGCCGCTTTAATTAGAGCTAGAATTAGCTCGAATTCGTAAGGATAGCGTTCTCGGCGGTTAAGAGGAAGACGAAGAAGAGGTTAGTAACGATAAGTAGTATCCGCGAGCGAGGTTTCGTAATAATATAGCGGAGGATATGTTTATAGAGTATAAGGAGTATTTGTAGGTATCCGGTCGCGACAAACGCCTACCGTAGGACCCTTTGTTTTAGTAGGAGGTGTCGAAATAGTGTGTAAGCTCGTCCTCCTAGTCTTAGCGCTATCTACGGTAGTAGATAGGTAGTAGTAGGTAGTCTAGATAGGATACTATAGTCTTATATCACATTAATATCTCTATCTACCGCAGTTACGTAGCTAATTTCCCCTCTTTTAGCGAGTCTTAACGTTAGCCGTAGAGCCTATTTTATAACTTATACTACTTTTTAGTCGTAGAAGAGGGAGTAGTTAGGAAACCGTATAATTTTTATATATCTAAAGATATAGACGGGTGTTACGTAACGAGCTTTCGGCTAATTAGCGTACCGGAAATTAATAACACCTCTATATAAATTTATAGTATAGAAAATCCTAGGACATTTTGTAGAATAAGTACTTCCCGTCTACTTCCTTTATATTAACTAAACCGTAAAAACTATAGTAGATACATCCGTAAGCTAGTATAGTATACTACATTTAACGTCACCTCGTCGACTGTCGCTCTAATTCTAATACTATCTACTATCTACTATTATATCTACTATCGCTATAGTTAAATAAACTATTCTATAAGTGCGAGAAGGGTGTCTATAGAGGCTAAAAGCTATAGTAAGGAGTCGGTAACTGACTATAATCGCCTATAAGAAGGCCTAGACGCGGCGGCGGCGGTAGTTTAATCTTAACGAGTAGATCCGTATACTACGCTCTTAACTTAGACACCTTATCCTTTAATAACAAAGCTACGGCTATACTCGCTCGCTACGGTGTCCGCCTAAGCTTATCGCAAATTAGTGTCTTATCGTTAAACGGCAGCTTAATATCGCCCTCTAAAAGACGCTTAAATACTAGGGTTATATTATCCTTTGTTAGCCGTATTAGACGCTACTATACGGCCTTATTTTGCCGTAGGTAATTAGCGAGGGTAGACGTTAATAGCTCTAGTACCTTTTACGCCGTAGCGGCCTATACTCTAGCCTCGTTATTAACCTTTCGGTAACTACGCTTCTTCGGTAGCTACTTCTACTTCTTCTTCTTATTACGCCGTTCGTTCCGTACGGCGAGCCTTATACTACGCTTAAACTCTAATAGGCCCTCTAGATCTTTATCCGAAAGCAATATCTCCGAATCGCTACTACCTACTTCCTCCGGTTCCGAGTCGATACCTAGAGTAGTACTAGTTACCGCGTACGCGCTAGTCGCGACATTGTCGCCTATAATCTTATCTATTAGATCTATATACTCCGGCGCCTCTTCGAGGAAGTAAATGTAGTCTAGGTAAGCGATATTATAGGCTTCTTCTAACGCCGGATTACCGCGTAGTAGTATGCCGTTCTACCTACTAATATAGCCTTTATAGGTAATCTAGAGCTTCTACTCCTCTTTTAGCGTACGCTATTTGTTCTTTAACGACTCGGTAGTAATCGCTCGCTCGAACTTCCGCGACATAGCCTTAGCTATTATATTTAGGTCCTTTAGTCGATAACTATATAAGTCCGTTTATACCGATTTTAGCGCCTTTAACCGCTCTAAGAAGTCCTCGACTATTAATAGCGTATACCTCGATAAAGGCAAATACCTCTCTATAAGTAGAGCGCTTAGATCTACCGGAGCCTACTTACCGCCGCCCTTCTTCTTCGCGCTACCGCCTTCCGTAGTAGCCTTCCTTTTTACTATATCGCTTACGGTAGTAGTAGTTAGAAAGAGCGAGTAGTAGTAGTTAGAAAGAGCGAGTAGTAGTAGTTAGAAAGAGCGAGTAGTAGTAGTTAGAAAGAGCGAGTAGTAACATATACGAGACACGAGAAAACGCGAGAGAAAATAGGTAGTAGACAACGCGACGACGCGGTCTTAATTACTAAGAAACTACACTAAAATCGGACTATATAGTGGAGCTCTTAATATACCGGAGCGTTTAGCTCAGTTTCTAATAACCTAGGTTATTTAAGAGGGGTTATAACCTAATAACCTACAACCTATAACCTGCGAAGTGAACGGGGCCTTAAGGATATGCGACGGTTGCGTGTTGGGATACTTGAGCAATCGCGCAGTCGGAGTGTCAAGAAGCAGGGAGCCCGCAAGGTCTTCGTCTGCCAAGTGTGAAGTGGGGAATCATTTCTAAGGTTGGAGACACGAAGCGAAGGCGCGAAGCCAATCCACGTGGGATGGCAGTCAGATGAAGAGGTTAATTGCGGCGCCGCACAGTAGTGGCGAAGCTATTCGGAAGTCTGCCAGGATATGAGAGACGAGATGGTGAGTGCCGGAGGGATCGTGAGGCATGGTATAGTCTTAAGCAGCGAGAACAGGCCACTTTGGGTATCCGGTGAATTGCCAATCGCATCGTTCCGTGCCGGCAGATTTGAAAATCGCCGCATAGACTGAGGCGGGCATTCTCCCCGAACTCGATCTTGGCGGTGAGGGTAGATGACGTGTGGTGAAAAGGAAGGGGCATCGCTCGATGCCGCGGAGTGAAGGGCGTGCCGTCGTCTGGTTGCGAAGTCGCCCAGAAAGAACATCTGGTATATCCTGTCCCCGGTGGATGATGTGAGGCGTAATGCGAGTCGGTAATGAGGCTATTCACAAGGGCATGGGAGGAAGATTCCAGGGTGAAGTGTGTCGTGTGTCGGTGCTTTGCAGAAATGAAACAAGGCCAAGTCTGGAGAAGAAGAGTGAAACATTTTCCACCGGGAGCACCGGATGTCACGTGCGTTCTTCGGATCATCCCGCTCCGTTTCCCGGCCGACTCGGCTTACTCGGCTTACTACCGTCGGCACGGCTTACCTTACCTTACTACTACCCCTCTGTCCCTCTCAACCAACAACCACTCCGTCCGCATACTGCGCACACTATCAACCTACCTGATCTATGCGGAGACACTGGCGGTGCCCGTCGGCTCGCAGCGAATGCACGGAATCGCAAGCTCGGATCCACGAAGACCCTGACGCTCCAGGCCCTTTCCATGTCGTTATTACTTCTATGCCATATCTGATCCTCGTGTCTCTGCCACCGGGCGATTTACTGACTAAGTTCTGCCCGGCCCCGCTCTTCCGAAGATTCTAGTCAAGCTCTCCCAATGGACCATCAAGCTTTCGTCCTCTTCTTGTAGTAAGTGGAGACGGAGAGACCCATGATGGTGCCCTCGCCGTCTCAGATATCACTATCGGGGCTTCAACCGAGCTATCATTAGAAACACGCGACTCCATAACGACTCAACAACACCGAGGTATACGTGGCCTTATTCATGTGAGTGGGCGACTCAGCGAGTTCTGCGAATCCTCTTTCACGCGCCTTTCCTGGACAGAGTTGTAGAAGCCTGCTGAATAATCACCCGATCCTGCCGCTGGATACCTCTTAGCGTCAGGCGCGGGGTCGCCCAGTCCGGCTAGTGGCTTGGCGGGCACGCACGGTACATATATCGCCACTCCACATCTCAGAGAGGAAAGGATCCGTCGATCTCTTCTCTATGGTAGCACAGTAGCCTACCTACGCATTACGACTGGTTATGAGCCTGTTCATGCCTCAACATGAATCAACCCTACTACATCATTGGATGACACGCTTCCTGCGACGGCGTCCTACCAAGCCAAAGCACAATCTGGTGCATTCCATTTGTGAAAGAACCACGCCTATGAAGCATTCATGCTTCCACTCTCATTTGTGAGCCAGAAAATGCAGAGAGAAAAACACACATGTCATATGGAGAGAAGCAATGCTATGAAGTGAGGAGCAACACTGCAAAGCCTTATGGTTCAGGAGTCTTAAAAAGCTGGGGACCTTCGGATGACCCGGAGTCTCTTATAGGGGGCATAGGTATGCAAAGCTTCTTGGCAAGTCTCCCGTCTTGGCTACTCGGTGAGGAATGTGCCCCGATGGAGCAGCAGTAGTGTCCGGAGTGAAGTAGTTCTTGGTCAAGTGACTAGGTGATGGAATCACACCTCTGACAGTGAATAGGTCCTTGTCTATTGAAGCAAGCCTTTCCAGTGTGCAGTCTTCTTCCTCCTCTGGATCTTCGTGCTCCTGCATGAGCTGGAAAATGGCCGGTCTTCTTGCTTGGGAAAATCTGAAGTCGTCCTCCATTCAGCCTCTGGAATTGTGGAGAGATCAGAAACAGACATCCTTGCTTCTCCATTCTGATATTTAGGACCTCTGGGGACCTTGAGGCGCCAGGCTCAGTATTCATCATCATCCCATCAGCATGCTTGGACCAGAGACGATCGGTTTCTTGGCAAGGAGCAGCGACCAAGCGATCACCAAGCTAACCGCGCCAAGACTCTTGGATACAGCAGATGCTCCACGATGAGTTCTAGGATCCGCCGGGCACGTGCAGCAAGCGCCGGTGCAAGCAGAAGTTGTTAGAGAGAAAGAAGGAGCTGAGGGTCCCCAATGATCTCTACAAGGACCTCATGAAGGTAATGGGAAATGGCACCGGGGTTGTTGCAAAGCATTCATCATTGAAACAGATGCTTCTGAGTGGGCTATCGGGCCCGCTCTATATCAACATGATGAACAAGACAAGCTCCATCCTGTTGCATTCTCTGGAAGAAAGCTTCAAGGAGCTCGCTGCGTCCCATGTGGTCTTGAGGATGCTGGGAAGGGTCGCCTTGCTCTGTGTCGTCATATGCCAGATGGGGTTGGTGGATCGCTGCTTGGGGGCGCTTGTGCCAACTATGCCTGGACTCTTGGCCACAACAGGTGCTCTTTGAGCTCAGGAGTCAGCAGGGCACGTTCAGCAAGCGCTAGCCCAAGCAGGGGGTGGTAGGGGTTTGGGTCTTGGCCCAGTCTCTCACAGATCGGAGTAACTCTCTTCAACCAGAGCCTGATCAACATCCGCAACATGCTGAATGCCAATGAGGCCATGCGAGGCCTCATTCACTTCAAGCCCGACATCATCCAGCCGCCTGAGGACATCAATAAGCTTGATCGTTGCTGGGCTCGGGCAGTCATTCGTGCCTGGAAGAGATATAGCAATGCTGCTGCTGCTTTCAACGCCCCATTGCCTCAACAATCGACGCAATGCAGAGCCTATGGATGCCATAAGTGAGGAAGATCTCGAGTTCCACCCCACCAACACTGCTGATGAGAATGACTCCAATGGTGGAGGCATGTACACACCATGCTCAGTTGCTACCACTCAGAGGAACCGCCAGTTTCACAAGGGCAGCAACATGTGCACGAGGTGTGGTGGCATGAACAACATTACTGGCAGCAAGCATGGGATTGGAGGAGGAGTTGGAGAGCCTGCTGGAGAGCTGCTGTTGTTTACTGGAGTGGCTGCTCTAGCATGCTCTGTGACATCGAGATTGAGGAATTCCAAAGGTCGGAAGGTCCTGTCTCCAAACTATACCGCGTTGGGGCTGTGGTTGTCTGGGCAACACACAGGCTTTGAATGGAGGGCTGGGATCGATCGATTCTCAGGAGAAGAGATGGCCGGTCTCAGCTACCAAGTTGTGGGAGCTCCAACAAGCAAAGATGTGTGTGACTCTCCCTGGAGCCTTCACTGGTGCCTGCACGAGGGATTGGAGTGTTGACTTGGACCATATGGAAATCATTGGGCGCAAATTCGACAGTTGTACCCAGATTGGTGGAGTCCATAACTTCATCCGGGTACTGGAGGGTCTGCGGAATAAGCTCCATGATCCTAAGCCTGATGACTTTGCCTTCATCAGAGGATTCCAAGCTGGCCTCAGGAGAGATGTCAGGGATGAGCTGGACCAGAGAGGTGTCTACACTTCAAACACCTCTGCTGGAGACTATATGAGACAAGCCATCAATGCAGACAAGAAACTCTACAACACCTGGAGGGTACAAAGTGGAGATGCCTCTGCTCTGAGGGTGAAGAAGCTGATCTCCCCAGGTGGTATCTCCATCAAATGAAATATGGGGTGGGAATGTCACCCTTGCTTTCCATTCTCCCTTGAATTCCATAAAGGGGAGGTAGACTTTGTAGTTGGTTCTTGATCTATCCTTCAATGCCCTACTGCAGCAGAACACTGAGCAGTTGGCAGCCCTGGGAACCCCCCCAAGGTTCCAAGAGTGAGAAGAACAAGAGCCAGAAGGGAAGGAAGGACAAGGGCAAGAACTTTTTTTCTACAACGCCGGATTTGAAAAAGAAAAAGAAAAAGAAAAAGCTGTACGATGATAGGAAGTTACCAATAGATACCGCCACCGAAGTTAACTTGATAAGTGAGAGCATGTCCAACATTGCTCAGGTTAGAACAGAGATCATCGATCTCTCATGTGATAGCCTGCACATTACGACAGAGAGCACGACGATGCTATTAATCCGTATCCGTGAATGGGAAACCCGTCTGGTCTTCCTGCATTTCCCTTTCCTCTGCCATCTCCTTCTCACCCACGATACCGCTCGCTTCCCCTTAACACTGCAGCAGCAAGCTCGGCGGAGCGACAACGATGGCTACTAGATCGAAGTCTGCTCGCAAGGATACTCATCACCATGATATCGCCGTTCCGTCAAGCTTCAAGATATACGAGCCAGGTACTTCGGATGCCAGAGACGGTAGCTACGTGGATTTACAAGATCGCGAGCGCGAAGTGGTTGCTCTACCAGATTATAGGGAGATGGAAGAGATGGATTCGCAAGAGTCCAGAGCCCGTAGACACGGCATATTAAGACGAGGAGTGCTAGGAAGCTATTCATATTCTAAGACTGACTCAATTTTCGTGTCTCCCATTTTAGCAGGTCAAAGACCTGATCACCACGGATGTCCATGTCGACGATGCGACGATCCTGATATCAGCCCGTATACGTTTCGACCTTTCTTCCTAGGTCAGTAAAAGCAGAGAAATCGATGGAGGGATGAAGACTGACCTTGTCTAGGTATTTTGGACTATTTAGCGATACTAATGGGTAACACGCGCTTTCCTTTTCGGCTTCACAGATTCTTTACCATTCTGGGTTGCTCATCGCTACTCCGACTGGGCCCTCGACACAAGGACAATCTTCTTGTCCAGGACGTCGCTCTGTGTTCACCTTACCATAGACCCGAAACTCCAATAATTTCTTCTTTCATCCCGCAGTGGACAACCTCTCCGTCGGCGTCAACTCCACCCTCACCACGGTCTTCATCATCGCCTCCATCTCCCAATCTTTCTCCGAAAGTACCGTGCTCAACTCTTCGTGAAACGGACTATGGATAAAGGGACTCAGGTGCTTGTTTGTTTTCACTTTTGCGGGTTTCCTGAGGAAGTGAGAAGGGTGTGGAGTTTCCTTCTTGGGATGAGACGCCTGATCCGACGTCGAGGAATACTGACTATTGTATGATTAATCCCGCGAACGCGGGTTGAGGCGAGGTGGGGATAAGGGAATAAGGTGTTGACGACTAGTCTATGATTGATGCAGGTGATGAACTCTATGCGTGGTATGTGCCGTGCGGTATGAGCTCCCTATGGAGTTTTGGCGCTCTGTCAATGCGAGGAGACTGATGCAGACAAGATGCGAGGATGATGAAGAATATTTTCGAGAGGGAGAAAGGCGTCAAGGTCTGGATTTCAGGGAAGCAAGGATGCGTGCGTGATATCGCGGTAACCGCGTCGGGTAAAGTGAGGAGATGGCCAGGAACGCGTGGCCGTTCCTAACTCCTTCAACTGTCAACTTCCTTCGAGACCGAACAACACCCTCATCAGTCTGCGACAGCCACAGCATCATGGCGACCGGACAATATATATTGCCTTCAACGGTGAGCTTTCCACCGACTCTGTTGCGGGCTGCTGCACAACGACATGTGCATGGATTGGAACGGATACACCTATGGCCATAGTACCGGCACAGCCTCACCACGAGATCCACTTCGTATGCAGATCGCTTCCGACCATTCAATGATTTCTTCGACGGCGACATGCACGACCCACAGCCAAAAACGTCTCGCTCTCTACTTCTTCTACCTGCCCTGCTGTCTGTCCAGCGTTCTCTCCTATCTTCTCACCACATACATTCCTTTCCTCGCCATCTTCGCCCTTTTCCCTCGCACTCTAGTACCATTTCTTAATTTTCACTACCTCTCACATTCTCGAATATGCGTTTCTCACCAACCATTGCTGCACTCGCAGCGTCCCTCCCGTCCGTCTTCGGGTACTACAAAGGCTTCAACGTGGCCGCGACCAACATCGATGGGTCATGCCGGACCACGGCGCAGTGGGAAGAAGCGTTCAACAAGCTCAAAGCTCTGCCGCAAGATATTACGAGCGTGCGACTCTATGCCTCGAGCGATTGCAACACCCTCGCCAACGCCGTCCCGGCGGCCATCGCAACCGGTACTCAGATCCTCGTCGGCGTATGGACGGAAGACTCCGCGCACTATACTGCCGAGAAGAACGCTCTGGAGGCTGCCATCAACGAGCACGGATACGATTGGATCCTCGCCATTTCGGTCGGCAGTGAGGATCTGTACCGTGGGGACACGAGCGCCGCCACACTCGCACAGCAAATCTACGATGTTCGTGGAATGGTTCGGCAATGGGGCGTAGAAGCTGAAGTTGGACATGTGGATACTTGGACGGCTTGGGTGGATGCTGCCAACGATGCTGTGATTGAGGCTTGCGATTTCGTGGGCATGGATGGATACCCATACTGGCAGGATGTGGCGATTGAAAATGCCTACGACACCTTCTTCGCATCCTACCAGAATACTCTGGATCATGTGCAGTCCGTCAAGGCTGGAACATGGGTCTGGTATGTTGGCCTCTTTTTTTCCCATTCGCATCAGAAGCAAGTCGGACTGACGGATCTGTAGGGTCACTGAGACTTCTTGGCCTGTCTCGGGCGCTGCTCAGGGCGCAGCAATCGCCAGCGTGGACAACGCCCGTACTTACTGGCGCTCGGTCGCTTGCCAGCTCTTCAAACAGGCGCACGTATTCTGGTAAGTCCACCAATAAGCGGAAACTACCTCCTCACCTCCAAGATGTTGTGCTCACTTTGTGTCTTTCTTCGTCTAGGTATGCTTACCAGGACTACTCCGCCACGCCATCTTTCGGCGTCTTCGACAGCAACGGCAACGCGCAGTACGATCTTTCCGCGTGCTAGAGAATGAATACTTGCACATTGAAGGCATAGCGATGGAGTTGCAAATTTCTTGAACATAGCGACCAGAGGGCTCTACATGTCCCCGAGAGGAAGAGAATATATGTACAGCGCATTGATGACAGAACACTGCTAATCAATAATTGAAACGGCCCCCCCGTGGAACTGGAAATTCCCATTCCGCAGCTTCGCTCCAGCTCCGTCAGACTCTTGTATTGTGGACGCAAGCCAAACTTCCTTCAGCTTGTCAAACGTTCCCACCAAGCCACTCCTATACGAATCCACATCCCCAGGCTACTCAAAGCCTTTCGCGGTCTACTGAATCTCGGAGTCTGATATGGGGATCATGCCGTTGGCGCCTGTGATAAAAGGCCGTTTTGCCCCTGTTGCACAAACAAATATTCCAAGTGAACAACTGATTCACGTTCCGGACCGGACCAGACCAGACCGTCTCTTTAAGAAAAATATTATATTATCGGCAGGGAGAAAAGCTTTTCCAAGGCGAGAAAGGAGAGACGGGATCCTAATCGAAAAAAAAAGATCCGCTATCTACTAGCGACTATTTAAACTCCGGTCGGTCGGCCGACCGATGGAAACATGTTTTTTTGTTTTTTGGAGATTGGACGGTTATGCCGTGTCTTGTCTTGTTAAGAAGCGTCGAGAAACATTTCTATAGTAGTACAGGACCTAGTAAGCGTCGGGCAAGAATTGATACCGAGTAGGTCAGCCTGTCGATGTCGTTAACATGGTCACGCGTCTACCACGCCGCCAAGCGGATGTCTACAAGACCACCCTCAGCCAATCTTAAAACAAACCATCACATCAACTGCGAGGCACTACTACATCCTGCGGATGGCGAAAGACGATCGCCGCGCCTCTTTCCCAGCCTCTAATACAGCATCTACGTACCCGGCTCTGCTCCTACTACCTTATATACGGCTATGGTTCTCCTGCTACCAAGAAACGAAGAAAATCTCCTGAACGTATACACGACTCACTAGTCAAAGGGAATGCATGTCTCCCATGGTGATACGGCTTTTCCCTACCGATCGACTCTCGTCTTCAGAATGTTCGCCCGCTTCTGCACCCAAGGGCAAGCCGTAATCACAGCAGACCGGATCTCTTTCTCTTTGTCAGGCTGAATTGTGAGGCACACGAGTGCTCGGGGCAGTGGAGAGTCACTTCCCCCGGATGGTCTCACATTGGCATCGAATCGTCCAGGCCCATTCTTTCTCTAGCACTCCAGTCGCTCAATTTCTAGCTTGCTACAAGCGTCCGCTCATTTGACGACCATGCCTTCATCAAGAACCATGTGTTTTGGCGGGATTGTCGGTATTGCAGGCACTAGTTGCTGGGCCTACAAGCATCCGAGCACAGAGCGCGCCGCAACGGCTCCAGGTTCCTGGAGTGACTGCATTGAGAACGACTAGTATTTCGAGGATGCTCTCTCAACTGTCACGGGAAATACTGGTTTCAATTCCAAGGCCGAGGCCGGTTACACCATCGGCGGTGTGGAATCATTCGCTTTCGACGGCGACGGTACGGTTCTCGACGCTGGGCGCCATCACACATGGCGAATCTCATACGAAAGTTTATGCTTCCATTCCCTATGAATACCTTAGCAAGACCCCTCTCAAGCGTCAGTCATGCAACGAGACTTACAAGGTGCAGAGTAGCGCTCCTTGTGGAGCTGGAACGTATTTCTCATAGGCAACCCGGAGCGAGGAGCTAGCTAGCTATGTCTATGATGCTTCTGCCGGAGAGGATACGTATATTTCCGTTATCGATACTGGTGTCTACACCGAGCATTCCGAACTACCACGAGCGCTTACTTCAATCGTGGTGGGGATGAGACCGATGGACAGGGACACGGGGCTCGTTGCTAGGGTATTGCCGCTTGTACTACTCACGGCGTGGTATGTGTTGATTGAATGCGAACTCCGTACGCCTGTTCTAACATTTCTACGGGCCAAGAAAGCAAACATCATCTGCGTCAAAAGTTTTTCGCAACGATGGCTCGGGCACCAAGTCTGGCGTTCTGAGAGGGGTCGATTGGGCTGTGAACAACGCGATAGAAGAGGGTCACATCGATCGTGCTGTCTTCTCTGTGTCCCTTGGACACAAGGACACATCTTCAGTCAGCCAACCAATGGCTTCAGCGAGCAAACAACAGTTGCTGAAGGCGCTTTCGTCTCCGTCGCAACGGGAAACTATGACGAGAATGCGAAGAACTCCTCTCCTGCCTCTGCCCCGGACGCTTACCCTGTTGGGCCAACAGACGCGAATGACTCCCGGTCTGACTTCTCAAACCGTGGCGAGATCTTGAATAACTTCGCTCCTGATAAGCCTTGTCATCACTCTAGGACAGAGATACACATTTGCCGACCACAATTCAACCGCAGCGAAGGACATATCAAGTTCGTAACTCGGCAGCCCGAAGGCCACTAGAGGGACCATCAGCGATACTTCGACAGCTTGCCCGCACACTGCAAGCCTTGCTACCTACCCAATCGGTCTCGAGAGTCCTCACTCGCCGACGACCGAACTTTGCTGTCGCATGCAAGAGCCCGCGACCAGCCATGTGCTCGAAGAACGTAGGCTCTGACAAGTCCTAATCTGCTTGCTTCAAACGAACGGAACCGGAGCGTGGAGGACTCTTAAAGAGATTTTAGTTGTCTTAATTTACGATTCATAGACTGTAGCTATAGCTATGTCCAATCACATCGACGACACGATTTTATGTAGCATAGGTCTCGTTTGCCAGTCAAGCTCAAAACATTCATTCCAGGCATGCATGTGAAAGTGGCCCGTGCGTCGACGGGACTTAACGAGCGTCCTATTAGACTTTCCCGCCGTTCTGGATTTTTCTGCGTTGCTCTCGAACTCGAAATTCCGACAAATCCGACACGGCTGCTAAGAACTAGGAATTTATCGCTTTCACGAAGAGCGAAAAACAAAATCGCCGTCTTGTCTGCCGACAACTGCACAAAGAAAGCGTGATAATCAACGCGGGAGGCTGACTTGGTCTCTAGCGGATACCATCCCATTCACACCATTATACAAGAAATGAGTCGAAAAGCTTGCTCCTCGGGCCTATCCTCCTTCTTTTAGAACATAATACAATGAGTACCGCTTTCCTTGAAGCTACGTCGTGTTACTTTGCCCCTTTTTAGGTCGGTTGGTCGAGCGTAAGGATGTGGACTTGACGGGTTTCCAATCTATACACTCTACTCTACTCTACTCTACTCTACTCTACTCTACTCTGCTCAACCCAAAGGGCAGACGAGACGAGACGAGCCCATCTTATTTTCGGACTTGCTCGTCGGTCCAAGTCGCTTGGGCTGGTCTTCCTGTTTCAGGTATTGAAGCAAGCCAAGCCAAGCCAAATCCATTGCTGCGAGACATCATCTAAGAAGCTCTTTCTTTGTCCACTTCTTCTTCTTCTTCTTCTTCTTCTCCATGCTCTTCAGCATGCTCGTTACAGCCCATCCGATTATTCATAAAACTGCTGGGAAAGCGATCTCTCCCTTCTCGAGCTCTAAGATTTAGAAGAAGGGGTTTACTTAGCGTGCTTTTTAGAAAGCGAGGAGGTGGTTGTGATGGCAAGAGCAGTCCATAATAATAATGGGATGAAAAGTTCTCTGGTCTCGGTAATTACTGGCCGTAAGCGTGTATTGGGTATCAGAGAGGTCTTGGAACATCATATATGTGCGTTAGGCAGAAGGAAGGGGTGTTTGAGAGGAAAGGTTATGCTAGGCCTTGCGGCTCTGCAGATGGAGATGGTGAGATTGCGTGGAGGGAGAGGGAGAAGTGATGGTAGTCGAGGCGTAGAACTGAACAGAATGTGATCGAGCGTGCAAGAAAGGTGGTGTTCTTTACGACTTCTGATGTCTACCATCATCACCCCCCTCGTAAGGCCCACCACTCTCCTTGACATATTCATTCTTCTCATTATAGTCTTTGGATTGCTGGCTCCACTCGGGGGCTTCGTCCTTGCCGCTCTCCTCCTCTTCATCGCCCTCTTCCTTGGTCTGGTGGACGGTCTGCGGATCGTGCTCGGCGGGAGAGTAGATTGTGACCAGCTCCAGGGGTTGGGTCTTGCTGGTGTTGATGAACTGGTGTTGGGTGCCGGCTGGGACGATGACGACGTCGGAGGCTTTCACGTTCTGTTCGTAATCAGCATCGCTCGTTCAAAGACATTGCTAAGAGAGATATCCTACCTGGTCCTTGCCAGCGACGGTCGCCTTCCCTTCTCCGCTGGTGAAGAGCAAGACCTGGTCGACGGTGTGCACCTCATCACCGATATCGCCTCCGACGGGGATCTCCATGGACACGAGCTGGGAGTAGAGACCGGTGTGGAGGACCTTTCTGAACTGGCCGAACGCTCTCACTTCGGAGGTGAGGCCGGGAAAGTAGACCATCTGGTGCTTGGGCCGGTCGGTGGGCATCTTGGAGTCTTTGCCCATCTTGGTGGAGGTGGTCGAGAAGAAGAAGGCCTTGGGTGCGGTTGTTCGGAGAGAGTGGGATCGTAGAGTGGAGGTGGCGGTGGTGGAGAGTGCGCGACGGGCGGCGAGCATTGTTTTTGGAATGGAATGGAAGCGAGGATGAGATGGGAGAAAGTGGGACGGACGTAACTTACTGGCGGTTATTGATATCATCAGTTACATGTGCATGTTGACATTGACGCTGCACGTGGGATGCGTGGGAGTGTGGGAGAGGAACAGGAACAGGAAGACGCGACGACATAACATAATCTTGACGACATGCATCGGGGAGCTGTCAGCAGTGTGAAGACGGGTTTGATTGGACAGATGGTCGGCCCGCTCCTTACCGTCTCCCGCTCTCCCGTCGCTGGTCAGAATAGCACAAACACCAACATGCGGCGCGGCTACAGACCAAACAGTCCACTTCATCGCATCTTTCAGTACACCGCTTCATTCCGGGTGAATGGAATGATGGATCTGGAGATGAGACATTATTGATCCAGCAGCAGACCCTCTGCGAAAGTGCTGTGCTGTGCTTGGCTTGGCATGTCACGTTCTAGGTTGGTTGGGATTACCTTATCGACTGGGCTGGGCTGGGATCCGGGAGTGAGTAGTGAATAAGAGAAGAGACGACATGGAATCGGCAAAGGTTTCATCCGCCCATCAACTACGACACGTCGCCATCGCGCCAGCCGCGGCCGACTCGTCACACCCACCAGCACTACACAAGAATGGAGGCGACGACGACGACGACGTCCCGCAGATGCCCTACACCTGTGTCACGTGTGGCAGGCGGAAGGTGAAGTGCGACAAGACTGGTCCCCCCTGTGGCACGTGCAAGAAAGCAAAACAGGAATGCTTCTACCAGGAACCGCCACCCCGGAAGAAGAAGCGGAAAGCAAACGACGACATTCACGACAGATTGGACCGATATGAGCAGCTACTCAGAGAGAACGGTCTGCTCCCCAAGGAGGATCCCAACATTCCTGCAACCCCTTCCATGCACTCGCCCGACGCCGGCTACAACCCGAGCACAACCGCTGCCAGTTGGGGGGCGCACGAGCATACTACTGAGAAGCCGCAGCTTGCAAGCGGAGCCGGGAGACTGGTCAAAGGCCGCAACAAGACGCGATACATTGACAGCCAGATCTGGAGATCCCTCGGTGACGACCTCCATCCCTCCTCGGACGAAGAAGATGGACCCGACCACGACCACGGGCCAGCATCACTGGCTGCTGATGCGATTGATCCCCTGACCGGCGCCTTCCTTCCTACGGTCGTCTCTTACCAGAATCTTCTCAATCTTCACCCCACATACGACGTCGCCATGAAGCTGTGGAAGCAGTATGTTCAGAATGCCGATCCAGTCTGCAAGCTTCTGCATGTTCCCACTGTCACCAAGATCCTCCAGCGAGCCGCTGCCGACCCGAGCAGCATGTCCAGGGTCACCGAATGCCTGCTCTTCTCCATCTACCATTTCGCCGTCTACTCGTCGACAGACGCCGAATGTGACTCCATGTTCCTGCAGCCCAAGCATGTCCTCCAGAAGAGGTACCACGACGCTACTCGACACGCCCTCGTGGCTTGTCGCTTCCTGAGGACTACCGACTTGACCGTGCTGCAGGCCTACATGCTGTATCTGCTGGGCATGCGGAATACCCTTGATCCCCACACCTTCTGGATCCTGTCCGGCGTCGCCGTGCGAATCGGTCAACGCATGGGCCTTCATCGTGATGGCGATGAGATGGGTCTGAATCCATACGATGTGCAGATGCGGCGACGTGTCTTCTGGCAGCTTCTCCCCATCGATGGCATGTCTGCCCAGCTCTCGGGAACAGGCATCGCCATTACCGCGGATTCCTGGGACACTAAACAACCGCTGAATATCAACGATGAAGACATATGGCCCGACATGGAGACTGCACCGGTCCCCCGAAAGGGTGCCACGGACATGATGTTTGTACTTGCCAGAACTGAAGTCGGCATGTTCCACCAAAAGGTCAAGCCTGCTCTGGGGAACTGGTCGAGGCTCTGGGAGGGGACAGACATACCCTTCATCAACGAGGCGATGCAAAAGATGGAGGAGACGATGGAGAACAAGTACATCCGGTACTGCGACATCTCGGATCCCATGCACTGCCTTACCCTCTCCATGGCTCGAGGTTCGCTCTGCGTCGCTCGCTTGCGCGTGGGGGTCGCAGCCACCAAGGGGAAGCCCATCACGTCCGGCGAGAGGAAGGAGTTGGTCGAGTTGTCCTATAAGGTGCTGGACCACGCAATTGCCGTCCGTGCAAATGGCAACCTCGCGCGGTATCTCTGGCACATGGCCGCATTCTTCCACTTCGATCCTTTGATATGGCTCTTGAACGAGCTTCGCCGCGACGATTGTGCCGCAGACCCGGATACTGTCTGGTCCAAGACGGAGCGGATATTCGACCTCCATCCCGAAGTGCTCGATCATCGACGCTCCATCGACACCGCCATGTCTCGATTGACGTTGAGAGCCTGGGACGCAACGCAGGCCAAAGCTGCCGTCCCCAGACCGGAACCGCCATTTGTGCACAAGTTGCGCACAAGTCTCAGCCGGAAAGAAGCGTCCAAATCATCAACCCAGACGCCGGTACAGAAGCCGAACCCTTTCGATCCCGGCTTCGAAGCCTCCAACGATATCCCTGTGGCTTCATACCTGAGCTCCAACCAGCCTTTTGCCTTCTCGGACTATAACGCGCTGAACGACATGAATGCTGATATTGACTGGATGTTCTGGGACCAGTTAGTGCGAGATCCGACGGCCTTTCCCCAACTTTGAAAGGAATATAATCTTCATTTTACTAAAGACACCAAGATCGGCAGACGAAAATTGTCCTCGACAATTTCCCTCTCAACCGAATTCGGCAAGTTTGCCGAATGCCCCAGGGTCGACGCTGGTCTTGACGTAGCTCCGTTGAGAGCTTTGCCCCCGCTCCGACCAACATTAAATGTTTCCGGTCCCGCAGTTGGTGCAATGAGAACATCGTTATGGCACTGGCGAATCGACTTGGGATTATTGTGGGAGGGTTGGGAGGTGCGGAGCAGATCATCTTCACAAGGACATTCCACTGAGACTACATTCAGGCATCGGCAGCGTGACAGCCAACCTTCTTCGCTCTCGCGGAACAAAGTTGGCTCTCTTATACGCCCCATTGGAATCAGAAAGAGTTCGACCGGTCCTCAAAGACATTTTTGATACCGAACCAGAATCATCGTCTGACATCAAAGCTTACGAATGCGACATCACCTCTGCCAATTCTGTTCAAGATGCCTTCGACGCCATTGCATCTGACAATACCGCCTTCCCAAGCATCTTGGTCAATACCGCTGGCTACGTGAGCCTCCATCCCTTCGAGACATTCCCCACGGATGAGGTCCTGATGCATTACAACATCAATCTCCTCGGCCCTACCCTGACCGCACAAGCTTTCGCGAGACTCTACTTCCAATCCGCCGAAGCCAACCGAGCCAAAGCCCCCGGAGGCAGAATCGTCAACATTGCCTCCCAGGCGGCCCACGTCGCCCTGAACCATCACGGGCCTTACTGCGCGAGCAAAGCCGGCCTCCTCGGCCTCACCAAGTGCATGGCCAGCGAGTGGGGCCCAAGGGGCATCACCGCCAACACCGTCAGCCCCGGTCCCGTCATGACCGCCCTCGGCCGGAAGGCCTGGGGCGATCCCACCCTGAGCGAGCCCTACCTCGCCGGCGTCCCCACGGGCCAGTTCGCGGAGCCGATGGAGGTGGCGAGGATTGTGGAATTTCTGTGCTCCGATGGGGCAAGGAATGTTAATGGTGCTGATGTGAGGCTTGATGGGGGGTTTACGATTCGATGATGATGGGAAATATGGAAAATCTTAAAAACTAAAAGTCATTTGGAACTCGTATTCTAGAGGTTCATATGTAGTTATGAAATATCACTACATAACGAGGTTTGCCTTTACAGGGAATGCCGTCTGAGGGTCAGGAGAGCCTAGAAGCGATAAACGATAGCAGAGTCCCCTCCTCTGGCGGTGTCAAAAAAGGGGTATTTCTAGAAGCCCTACTAGATCTAGAGGGTAGAGCTTCCTTTCCTTTCCTTGCTCGTAAGCAAGGAAGGAAGGAAGGATAAGGACACGCTCTGCTGGTCTGGATCATCCATCTACTTGTCCTCGTCCTTCCACGACATGAGCGCTATCCGGCCAGCCTTTCGGGGCCGCATGGCTGTCTCTATCTCTCTATCTGGAAGAGACTTTATGCCAGGTATTCAGAGAAGCGTGATTGGACGGACTGCATTGTTGCATTGTTGCATTGTTCGCTGTTATAGGTTCTTTGGTGAGTGAGGCGTCTTTTGTTCAATTTGTTAAGACGGGACAATCTCTGGTATACCGGGACTTTCTCCCGCTCATGGGGTTGGTTGGTTGTCGAAGTTGTGAGGCCGTAGTTAGGGAGGAGCGATTTATTTTATCTCATCTCATCTCAACTCATCTCATCTCATCTCATCCCATCCCTCCCGGCCCTCAAAGCGGTGCAGAGAGGAGAGAAGAGCGAGAGAGGAGAGGAGCGGAGAGGAGCAGAGGAGAGCAGAGAGAGGATGCAGAAAAGTTAGTCGCCCGAATCGAATCGAATTGAATCGAAAAAACTTTGTATTACGTACGTACGTCGAGGGAGGGAGGGAGGGAGGGAGGGCTTGCTTAGGTTCTTCTTCCTTCTTTCGGGAAGGGAAGGGAAGGAAGGGGAGGGAAGGAAGGAAAGGGAAGGAAATAGATCACGAATTCGAATTCTTATGAAGCCAAGTCAAGTCAAGTCGTTCTGCGTTCGGGGAGTTCGAGAAAAAGGGGAAAAAGAAGGAAAAAAATGAAATAGAAAAAGTCCGTGAATGGATAGCGTATGTAACTTTGAATTCGTCTTGGACGATGGAGTTGAAGCCCTCCCATGGATGGCGGCGAGGAACTGGGGAGATGTGTTGAAGACTGCGGACCGGGACGGATTGACGGTGGTTAATACGCTCTATTTTGATTCGTATCATAGGAATTACAGGACTGTTACGGATCTCCATGGCTACAGCACTATAAAGCGAGGGAGTTTGTTTCTAGATGGTATTACTTTCCGTCTTAGCTTTTTGGTTTCGGAAGGATCCATATAGCGAGGGCAATGAGAATGAATAGAGATAGATGAAAACTTCTATTGGCTAAGAAAAAAAAAACTGTCTTGTCCGGTTTCGCGAAATGTCAGGAACTTTTCAACGGAGTTTCGAGATCGTAGTAGAGTTTCGAGAGATACTGTCTGATCATTGCATCTGTAGTTCGTAGTTTACCTGAGTCTATCTATATCTACTCGTGTTCACGTCCATGGAACTCGCTCGCTCGCTCGCTCGCTCGACTACCGAAAAGCCACCCCAAATCCCTAAAAGTTACACACACACCACGATCAGACCCACGACCGATCATTTTCCAGTTAGTTGACAAGACAAAACCGATACCGCGGCTTCCCAGCCTCGAAATCCAGCAGCGCCTGGTTGGCCTCCTTCATCGGCACCTCCTGAATCCAAGCCTTCACCTGCTTATCCGCAGCAAGCTGCAGCATCTCCTCAATCTCCGCCGGCGAGCCGATCAAGCTACCAGTCATCGTGGCCTTCTTCATCACGAGCGCGGCGGCCATGAAAGCCGGCAGCGGGTTCTCGGGGATTCCGAGCTGGACGTAGCGGCCTTTGAAAGCGAGGAGCTGCAGGTAGCCGGCGAGGGGCATTTTGGGCGAGGACACGCTGCTGATGATGAGGTCGAGGGTGCCGGCGTTTTTGGTGTCCCAGCCTTCCTCGCCCGTCGCGATGAAGTCGTCTGCGCCGAGCTTGCGGGCGTCGGCCTCTTTGGAGCGGCTGCGGGAGATGGCGACGACTTTGTCGGCTCCGAGGGCTTTGGCCCAGAGGAGGCCGAAGTGGCCTAGGCCGCCGATGCCGATCACGCCGACCTTCTTGCCTGTGAGGAATAGCGTTAGAGATTGTCTTCAAGTGAGTGCTGTGAGAGAGAGGTTTTCACATACCAGGGCCACAGCCGTTCTGTTTCAACGGACTATACGTCGTCACACCACCGCACAGCATCGGTGCTGCCATCTCACTCGGCACCGCGTCGGGGATCTTGAACACGAAGTGACTGTTGCCTCTCCAGTGCTTGGCATATCCACCCTGCGCAGTGGCCGTGTCTTTGCCGTCCGCAGTCTTGATCTCGGACTTGTATTTCTGCCCATACGTCTGCACGAACTCGTTGGGGCAGTGGTTTTCTTCGTCATTCGAGCATCGCTCACAGTCCGGTTTCAAGCAGCTCTATTTAGAAGGAGTTAAGTCAGGGCTGTCAAGATTTTGTGTGCGAGGGGCGACGCTTTCCACCTTACCTTGCACTGTGCTCCTACACCGACTCGGTCGCCGACTTTGATGTTCTTCTTGACATTCTTGCCCACACGGATCGCTTTGCCGACAATCTCGTGGCCGACCACGGCAGGGTAGGGCGTTTCGCCCCAGCCTGAGCGGAGAGTGTGCAAGTCCGATCCGCAGACCCCGCAGTGGGAGACTTCGATCTTGTCATGTGCGTTAGTCTTGCATCCTTAATCATACGTTCGGCACCAGCAATACCCACATCAATGTCTTCCTCTTCGAACTGCTTGGCGTCGAAAGCCTGCCATTTCATGTTGCCTTCGGCGGCATTCTTGTCGAGCGCAACCCAACCTTCAAATTTCTGCTCGGCCATTGTGAATGTTTGTTGCGAGAGGGAATGCAGGATCTGGTGTCGATTGTAGGAGATTGGGAGAAGATAGTCTTGTGCAGAATCAACCGTCCATGTGTACACCCTTCGCGGCGACTATTATATCTCTCGTCGCGGGGAGTAATGACGTTAATCTTTCGCCATGCTCTTCTGCGTCATCTCTCTTAGCCTTCAGCCTTTTTACATGCCTCGAAGAGAGGTCACCGCTGGATCACCTCCCACCCCGGAACCAATGAGATGAGCATTCCATTTTCTTCGGGGGGGGGGTTGTTGGGCATGGGCAGGTGGCAAAGCGCGCCCATGTAAGCAGATAGCAGACACTAGACATCTGACGTAGTGTGGTAGCTTATTACAACGTCATACTTTTTGTGCGTCTGCGGACTCCAGAGCTTCAGAGTGCTCAATTAGCTTTTTGTGATTTTCCGAGTGGGATTTGTTGTTGGCGGCATTGCGCGGAATGATGGTGGTTGAAGTCATGTAGGACTTTCAGTTGCATTCAAACTGGGGCCATGAGATGCTTACGTAATGCGGACCAGCGTTTCTAGCAGAGATAAGGGCGCGATGCACTCTCCAATAAAGCCTTACATGCACAGTGAGGATTTTCTGAATACATCCCAAGGGCTTCCGCAGGGTGGCAGGCTCTATCATTTTCCAGCAGCCAGGCGAAAAGAGCCACAGTGACTTCACCAGCAAAGAGGCTGATTGTTATGGCATCTTGTTTCTAGGACTTCAGGCACGGCCAAAGAGTTCTCCGGGGGGCAATGAAGATGATATCTTGTGTCGATGAGCTATGAAAGTCATAGTACAGATGGACGATGCTGCAAAAGAAGCTGAATCAATATAAGAATCGTCATCGAAGCTTGATGTTTCGAGCGGACGGCAAATCGATCGTCCATGCGCTTACTGAAGACTAGACCACGTGGTACCACGTGTTCTTTGCGGGCACTCCAGACGCAGTCCATCAATCCCAATGTGGCCATTCCAATGAGGTACTGCGCTAGAACGATGATAGCCTGTTCAAGAACGAACGCAATCAGGACGACTCCTCTGCAGCGGGAAAGGCATTGATCTGTAGCTGGCGGAAACGCTCCGAGTAGCCAGAAATCCAAGAGCAATGTCGAGAGGGACATAGAGGCCCGAAAATGCAATGCCTTGAGGAACGGCTGAGTGCGGGCACGCTGAGTGAGCATTATTAGTGTACAGAACGATGCAACACAACACGCATGGACGGACGGGAAGCCGAAGATCCCTCACTAGTTGCGAACGGAATATTGGCTGGAAGGGATCGTCGACATGCCCAATGCGGCCGCAGATTGTCACACGTCATTATCAGGTAGTGGAGAGCTTCGAAGGATTCAGCTGTCGTAGGCCGGTGCCGAGCTGCAGGGCGCCGGACTCGAGTGAGAGGTGAGCTTGTTGTAAGCATGCTAGATCCCCCAATGCAGGTGCTAGATAGCGCTATGTTGGGTGCTGAATAGCGCTGAGTCAGGTGCTGGATAGCGCCGGGTGGCCTAATCCGTTTGAGTGGCTTCGCAGTCACACACTCTGTATAGCCACTTTCACAGCTCAGGTAGAAGGGATTTATCAATCTTGATGTGATAGCCTACGCATCACCACAGCAAGAGCTTGTCGGAAACGGGGTAGTGACGCATTCTGTAAATGTAGTTAGACCCATATTAACGTTCTCAGGTAGTCGTGATTCTTGCAGATTTCGAACGTCATGTCGCAGCTGTACAAATCGATAGCGAAGCCGCCTCGTTATCAGGATTGATTGCTGCATGAGGATCTAGATGGCGCAAGACGAGTCACGCGTCCAATGGCCAGGGTAGTGTGGAGTGGATGTAGCTGCGAGACTTGCCTGAGCACTCTGCTAGATTGCAGTCCATTGCGCCTAGAGCAGTGTTGGTTCTTTTTGGCTCTGTCCACTCAATGGGCCTGGGCGCACTTTCTCACGGGATAGCTTATGTCCGGTGATATCCAGCCCCTACAACGCGGCTTGGAGGATTGGTTGCACAAGGAGGGGAACGGGATTGCTGGATGATGATCTCGAGCCAGCCATGCCTGACGCAGGTCCGCCCTCAGCCCTTCGTCTCTATATATGTGGCCTTGGCGCTTTCTGAATTCGTCGAATGTCATTGTCCGTGAGATGGCCAGCAGCTTGAACCTCGACGCATTTTCCGAAGATCCAAAGAGGAAGAGAAACAGGCTCGCCCAGCGTAGGCACAGACAGCAGAGTATGTGTAGCAAACAAGGAGACGTGAGGGTTGCACATCTGACGGCCGTTTGCAGGTAACGCAGGCCGCGAGAGTGAAGTTCCCAGGCCTTCAGGGCCTGGGTGCTTTCCAACCCAAGCCACAGCGCCTTTCCGGGTGTCCCATGGTACTCGGCCGAACGGCACAGCAAGTATGCTTCGTCTCCAAGACTGCTTGTTGAATTCTCGGTCCTGATCTCGCGTTCAGACCCATTGCCAACTCCAACTCATGAGGGGTCGAACACCGATTTTCAAGACGAGTCGATGGTCGCGTTCGAAGACCTTCTACATGACACGAGCGGCAACTGCGATAGCGATCATCTCGAAATTTTCGAGTTTAACGATTTCCATGGCGGGCCGCACCGTCATAGTGGACCAGCGACAGCAGACTCAGGTGTTGCCATGTCTAGTGGCTACGAACCTCGTAGGGCCGAGCAGAGACAAACTCCCAATCTTGGCACGCTGGAAGCGAAGTTTGAGCATATACTGTATGCGGTAGAGGAGGCCGGTTTCGAGAGCTTCGATGATTTGCTGACTCAGTACTACACCGCGCGGTTCAAAGACGACACTGTAGCCTACTGGGCTCAATCTCGGAGCCGCAACCGCTTCTTGCACACATTCTTGGCTGCACTGCACGAAGACACAGGGAGCTGGAGTGACCGGGAAGCGCAGGGATACCGCCAACATATTGCCTGCACAGCAGAGAGACTCTACGTCTCTGAGTTTGCGTACGCCAAGCGACACCGACCGATGACACCCAACATCGACGTCTCGCCCGTCTGGAGAGCTATGCATGAGCTAGACCAGAGAGTTCTCAGTAAGGAGTATCGCACTTTTGTGCGGACGTCAATGCCTGAGACGTATGCGCTCCTCACAGAAATCAGCATGAGGGCAAGCTTGCAGCATGCGCAGCGCTCGCAAGCTGTGTCTGCCTTCTTGATACTGTTGCTTGAATCCATGCCAAATGAGCAGGGAGGATGTCGAACGTGACTGCAGAGGCCGGCGGGCAGAGGGGCGCCTGACAAGGAGTTTGGTCGATGGTGTCAGGGCTTGTGCAGCGCACTAGAACTTCACTCGTATTGGAAAGCGAACATCATACTCGTCGCTCATGCTGTATGTCGACTCATTTCGAACAAGATACCCACCATCCTCGCGCTTCGCATTCGTAACGAGTTCGTAGTCAGCCTCGACCAGGTGGGTAAGCTCATGGTGCGGTACTTTTTTGCCGCGGCTTGAAATACGAAGGTTCGGAAGTATGCTTGTTATGTGGCTCCTTCCCCCGTTGTCGATAAGTTTAATAAGGATCGAGTCTCACCGATGAGTGGAGCCGTACGCAAAGAGGGCATCTGGCCCGCGGAGATCCTTCCAGCAGTGTCATGCAGGATTTGTGACCCTGCAGGTACACGCTAGGCCACGTGCGTCTGCAGGGAGCTTTTCGCAGATCCCGGCTGTGGCCAAGGCCAAGTCCTCCCTGTCCGATAGTGGACCAAAGCAAGGCAAAGATGTGTTGCACGATGTTTCTCCACGAGAGGAAAAGCATGCAACAGCATGAAGTCCTTCGTAGCGCTATCGTTTTTGACTGTCGTCGCGGGAGACCTCAGTGCTCGCCAGGTAGCCCAGCAAGGCAGGAAAGAGTCAGTAGAAGCGACACCACAGGAACGCCGCGTGGATTCCCATCTATTACGGAACATTCTTCGTCGAGTCTCTGATCCTGAGGACGTTTGCTATGGAAGCTTCCTGGACCGCGACGATGTGGACGAATTGTTCCCAAGATCAACGTGGTCTTCAAGCCAATCACAGAAGAGAGACACGGTGGACGCAGATAAGAAAGTGTCTTCCCATGTCCGAGACTCACACGGACAATCTCTCTCGCTGGACAGGAGCAATGTCTTCCAAGAGCTCAGATCCGAAAGCCAGACCAGCGACTGTACCAACACCTTCTGGACTCCCGAATGCCTGCGACGCCTATATGGCGTTACCGATTATGAACCGAGCTCTTCTTCCGGAAGCAGGGTAGCCTGGGCTGCTTTTTTCGGCATGGGAGCCAGATACGAGGATGTTCTTCAATACGAAGAGACTTACAACATCCCACGCCGGAATTTCACCATTGAAATGGTGTCTGGAGGCAGTGCATCTCAAGATATCTCGGACCCTGCGCAAAGACCCAATTTGCACTCGACGGATCTCGATGCGTTCGACATCGTCGCGCTGACGAAAGGGCGCCTTCCTTTATTGCAGTACAGTGTCGGTGGTATGTCGCCTCCGTACAGACCCAATGCAGCTGGACCAACGCAAGATGACAATAGCAATGAGCCATATCTCGAGCTCTTCGAGTACATGCTGGGCAAGACGAACGAAGAAGTACCACAAGTCCTGACAATGTCTTTCAGCGACGATGAGCAAACAGTGCCACTCGAGTATGCGGAGCAGGTGTGTAATGCGATCGGGTTGCTGGGCCTTCGAGGGATCACCGTGATTCAAACACTGGCAGGCAAAGGCCCCGGGTCCGTATGTCTCTCCAATGATGGCGACGAGAGACCCGAGTTCACACCGCAGTTTCCAGCAAGCTGTCCATATATTACTGGAGTCGGAGAAGTCAATCAATCAGATCCATTGGTGACGTGGAACATTTCTTCAGGAGGCTTTTCGAACCTATTTCCGAGGCCTTGGTATCAAGAGGAGGCGACCGAAAGATATTTCGAAAATTACGCCGACAAGGATGCTTTGGAGTATTATCGGCCATTCTTCAACCGATCAGGACGAGCCTCGCCAGATCTGTCCTTGATGGGGTTCTCTCCAGAATACCAGGTAAGACATCCACCCAGCTCGCGCGCGTCAATGCCACCAAATCTGACTTCGAGATAGGGTGATTTCACATCTCCCCGTCCACAGCCAAGCGGCGGTACGAGAGGCAATGCAGCCTGGGCTGGCCTCGTTGCGCTGCTCAATGACTCTCGGTTACGTGCTGGACTGCCTGCGATGGGATTCATCAATCCTTGGCTGTACAAGACGGGTATACGTGGCCTGACTGATGTCACCCAAGGCGGCTCGCTGGGCTGCATGGGCGAGAACATCCAGTTTCATCGGCCTATCTCGGGATCCCAACGCATCCCATGGGTTGGTTGGAATGCAACAGAGGGATGGGATCCGGCCACAGGTCTTGGATTCCCCGATTTTCAGAGATTACAGCGCTTGGCAATGCAAATTGATGTCGATAGGAAGAAGTGTCCTCCGAGATGGTGGAAGTATCCGTGGTACTGGCAGACAGGTATTTCATAGCAATGTGGAAAGTGACTTCTCGGTCACGTAATGCGTGGTTCAATTCAAGAAAGTCGTTTGAGCAAGGTTGAAGTGTGAAGGATGGGAGTGAGGTTCAATTTCAACATACAGGCAGATGCCAAGACAACTCCGCGTCACGTGCACGGTGATGTCAGCAGCGCTTAGCGCGTTTGCGAAACAGACGCGTCAGGACACTCTTCAATCTCATATGTCAACTACTTTTCCGTCGGCGTCGAGAGAAGAGCCCTTTGGTAGTCTTCAACTCCTCCTCCTCCTCCTCCTCGATCGTCAGCATCCGCGCATTCACTTTCCTCGTCGTCCATATCACCAGCGAGAGCAAACGAGTCCTTATCGCCCTCCCGCACCCAAACTGGCTGATATGCTGTCTGAGCCCTCCTTACTTGCAACCAGCGGACCGCCACAAAGAGACAGATACCTTCGAGACAGCCGATGATGATGGTGGAGATAACGAGTCCACTGTCAGATTTCAACCCGCGCAGGCGAAGGCCGGTGACGAGATTGACCCAGCCGGTCAGCATGAAGACTCGGCCGAGCCAGACATGAAGATGCGAAACCCACGTGCGCCGCTTCAAGCGAACAAACCTCGCATGATGCCAGTATCCAAGAAGCCCCTGGGCTCCAACAAGAGCCGCCAGACCAATACCTACGCACTGGTGGACTGTGTCTACTCTGCGGTGTTTCATGAGACCGAGGCTGAAACCCACGAGGATCAGGAAGGATGCCGTCAGCTGAATAGTCCAGTGAATTATAAAGCCTTGTGAAGATCCGCTGCGGAGACCAATCACACCGGCAGGAAGCAGAAGCATGAAAGCTAGTGCCATACTCAGGCCGTGGATGAAAGATCCTGGACCAGAGGCGATTTGTGCGATTGAGCCGCCGGTAGGGAAGACTGAAGATCCTAATTGATCCACATGCGGCCGCACAGGAGGCAATGATGGAGCCACGGGAGCTGTGTTGATCGACCGCTTCATATCGAAGAAGAACCGGCCCCAGCCACCTTTGTCCGCATGATGCTTGTGCATCTGAAGATGAGCATCGAACGCGTACACCTCGAAATCCTGATCTTGATTCCACGCCCAGATCCAAGGCTGAGAGGTTGATTCTGCGGAGATATCTGTGCCAGGCCAAAGATGGCATGAGTAGCAGATAATGGATACCCGAGCCAAGTGGTACGCTGAATTCGTATTGCTTTTGCTCTGAGACAAGTCTGCGCCCGCCATCCAGGCTGAGCTGACCACTCTCAAGTCCATTCCGCGCGGCAGATCAGACTTCTGAAGAAGTGTTGGTTGGGAGTGTCCAGTCGTTGTGCGTATGCTGACAATGGGCTTTTCGTTACCCCGGGGATCTCCGTAAACAATGAACATGAGAGAATCTTTCATCATCGAACCCGGTCCAACAGCTGTCCTGCACGTCAAGTCATTCGGTCGGCTCGCAAGTTAGGGTGTTCAACTCCACAACATACCAGCCCTTTGCAGATTCTTCATACCGACGGACGGTCATCGTCAAGAACAGATCATGGGAGCTGGTAGTGTCGTTGCGAAACGTCAGAGCTCCAACGCAGAAATCCGCTTCTGTTCCAGGACGTTCTCTGGATCCCTTGCGGCAGTACTGAACTGGCTCCGCGGTCACCGTCAAAGCCAACAAAGCCATGACCAAAGCTGTAAGGAAAGGCATGATGGTTTTTCCACTCCGGAACGTCCCCTTTCAATCGATGGAGGGTCAGTTTTGTTACAGTCGCAAGGCTACCGCAGAGACTCGACAATCAACTTTAATCGAATGAGGGTTATCTAAGTCTGTGCCTCTACCTACTTAAGCCCCACGACTGCAGTGGGGTAGGATCAGCTACCTGGCCGCGCCAAGACAATGCCAAGTCGTTCTGCAGCGGGTGCCTGGCGATGACAGTGCATAAGGTGGCTAGCTCCCAAGAACGCACGTGTCTGCGCACAACCCTTTCGCTTCTGATACTTGTTGTGAAAGATGATTGTCCAAGACGATGGCAAGCATCTCATCATCCTGAATCCAATGCGCCGAAGAGATGGGCAGACCGAACATTGCGAATCGACCAAAGGATATCGTCGTCCTCGCTTTCTGCTCATTCACCTTGTCTTTCGCCTCAGCACCGGGATACCTTATCAAAGACAGTCACCCGGTTCCTTCGACATGGCGCACCGTGGCTCGCGCACCAGACGAGCAGCTTGTCCGATTGCAGTTTGGACTGAGAACGGCGAACTGGGAAGCTCTTGAACGCAGATTGCATCAAGGTCGGCGATGAAGAAAGCACCAAAACCTATCTTTGCTGATGATACCAGTCTCGAGTCCCGACCAGTCCACTTATGGTTGTCATGCCTCGAAAGAAGAGGTTAGAGCTCTGATGCAGCCAGACGAGGACTCGATGCGGCTGGTGCAGCACTGGTTAATGGAACACGATATTCACGCCTTCGGTTCCTCTCCTATGGGTGATTGGCTCACCGCGGACGTTAACGTGGCGAAGGCGGAGGCCTTGCTTAATACTCACTACTACCTATTCCAACATGAACTTGATGATAAGGCTACACTGGGAACAAAGCAGTGGTCACTACCAATGCATCTGCATGATCACATCGATGCAGTGCATCCGACCAATGCCTTTTTAAGAGGCTCCACACGTCAGGAAAAACGAACGAAGCGTTCAGAAGTTGCTCCGCTTGGTCTTGGTGAACACGGAATACCCTCTTTCGACGAATTGGTGCAAATAGATAAGACGGAGCACGGCCACATGGACGTCCCAGATGTTATGGTCCTGCCATCGAATGCGCAACCAGACGAAGCCTGTAACTGGGTAGCGACGTCGTCGGTCTGTTTGCGATCAATGTACGGCACGCTAGGTTACGAGACGCGTGCACCACAAGACACCAGCATTGGACTGGTTAACTACCTTGAGCAAACCAATAATCGATCTGACATTGAGCTCTTCCTCCGACGTTACAGACCGGATGCTCAAGGCGGGACAGCAAACATTACCACCAGGGTCATCGCAGGTGGCAATGTGGACCAATCACCCATTACAGACGAAGTATATCGCGCAAACGGTCCTCTAGGGTTGGAGGGCAACCTCAACGCGGAAACGATACTAGGCATATCGTCGCCAATACCTCTGACAGCGTACAATGTCGGTGGAAGGGGCGGATTCGAGAAAACACAGTTCTCGGTGCAGAATCGTAACGAGCCGTATCTAGAATGGCTACAGGACGTACTTGCACAGCCGGACTCCGCCCTTCCCCGTGTCATATCCACTTCGTATGCAGACGAGGAGCAGAGTATACCGTACTGGTACGCCAAGCGAGTCTGCCAAGGCTTTGCAGCACTCGGCCTCCGCGGAGTGTCTGTCTTGTTTGCCAGTGGCGACGAAGGCGTCGGAATGGACGGGAAATGCTGCAGCAGCAAGAACGCAAGCCAGGCGATGTTTCTGCCCACCTTTCCTGCATCTTGTCCCTATGTCACCGCTGTTGGTGGTACAAGAGGCTGGAATCCAGAGATTGTCGGGTTCGATGCCCGCAGCACCTTCGTTTCCGGCGGAGGCTTCAGCAACTACTTTCCTCAGCCCTCATACCAAAGAGATGCTGTGAATTCGTACGTCGACTCGCTCGGCGCGATGTATGAGGGCCTTTACAATCGCTCTGGTCGTGCCTATCCGGATATCTCCGCTCGAAGCTACCACTACATCACGGTCTGGAACGGCACTGCACGTCTCATTGACGGCACCAGTGCTGCATCGCCTGCTGCAGCAGCTATCTTTGCGCTTGTCAATGATGCATTGGTGGCAGAGGGTAAGCCAGCGCTCGGATGGCTGAATCCGTGGCTGTATGCCACCGGACATGCTGGCTTCACGGACGTTACAGCAGGATCAAACTCTGGATGCAACACGGCTGGATTTCCTGCGAAGACGGGATGGGATGCAGCTACAGGATTTGGAACGCCGGTAAGTGAATGGCCGCATCCAAGTGGCTGTGATTTGCGGCTGACTCTCTTGACCTTGCAGTGGTTTCCGGCTTTGAAGGATCTAGCGCTTGGTAGTGCATATCGGGCAGCCAGACCGTGGTACATGCAATCCTAGAGGATCTTGGGCTGATGAAGCTTGACGTGCAGCCAGATGTAACGCCGCGTGGGGCAATATCATATGCAATGAAGCTTAATTGATTACTGTGCAGAGAAGCTTGACATGCGAGCAAAGCTGAACATGCAATGAAGCCTGATTGACCACCATGCAGAGAAGCTTGACACGCGAGCAAAGCTAAACATGCGGTGAAGCTCAATGTGCTCTGAACCTTCCGCGGTTCGCACAGTCAATGGGGTTGAAATGCTATTTATTTCTGGTGGGTCACATTTACGAGATGCAATGAAGCTTGACATGCAGCTATAGTTGGTATGCAAGGAAGCTTTAAACACGCAGCGTACCTTGAACTGCAACGACTGCACCGTTATCCCTGCTCGGCCACGTGCTGATATCAACAAGTCATCCTTCCATGCACAGTCAGGAAGCGTCGCCACTTGCTTCGCTGGATCACACATCTCCATCCGTGTCTTTCAGTGGTAGCTCTGACGCAGTCCAATGCTCGTCTAGCCCTTTCAACTGCTGTCGACAAGCAATGCAGGATGGCTGGCAGCGACGGAGAGGCATACGATGAAGCGGAATTCAAGCAAATCCACGATGCTGCTGTTTCAAACTTCACCTCAGACCCGTACAGACCGCTGGATTTTCGGAGTGAAGATGGCGAACGAATACTCACGTTCCGCGCGGTGCTCGTTGGACTACTTTGTGGCGCTCTCATTAATGCGTCCAATATCTACCTGGGGCTCAAGACCGGCTGGGCAATGTCTGCCAATCTGTTTGCGGTATGCCCTTCAAACCAATCTTCGGGACAGTAATAACTTATAAAAATGATCGATCTAGTCCTTGATTGGATTTGCACTGCTGAAGTCCCCGAGGAACGGTTTACAGTGCTTGCCTTTCATGAGAGGCAGTTTCGGTCCCCGCGAGAACAACATTGTGCAGACGGTAGCGACATCCGCCGGTGGCATGGCAGCCGTCTTCAACTCGGCGATACCAGCCATGTATCAACTGAACCTGCTCAGTACTCCCGCTTCAGATTTCCACAGATTGGCAGCTCTGGTCGCTATCGGGGGCTACCTGGGTCTTTTCATCGGAGCGCCGCTTCGAAGATTCTTCATTGTCCATGCGGCTAGAGATCTGTCACTCATATTTCCAACGCCCTCTGCAACAGCGATTGCTATCCGAGACATGCATGAGGCTGCCGATGACGACTCGTCAATCACCCAGCGCAAGATGCGAGTCTTGACGCAATCTCTCTCTTTTGCACTTGTACTACGGGTCGTTTCGCAGTTTGCAATTGGCCTCTTTTGGGTATGTGTGAACCTTGAAACTCTGTCTCTGGGCTACATTGACCGTGGCGTCAGGACTGGCATCCGTTCGTCTGGTACATGCTTTGGAATCCGGCCAGCACTACTGCGCGGGGCTTGGAATCCTGGGGCTGGTATTTTGAATGGACTCCCGCCTTTATTGGCACGGGCATGCTGGTGGGTCTTCCTACGGCATGTTCCTTTTTCGCTGGATCGCTGCTGGCCTGGTGGGTGCATTGAGACCCTTGAAACTTCCCAATTGCTGAGTGTCCTCATCAAGGGGCGTAATAGGGCCATTCCTCGTATCCAAGAGCCTAGCCTTTGGAGAACTCTTGCCTGGGTCTAACTTGGTTTCGTACTACTCTATGTCTGCAGACTTCACGACCGCAGACCATGCAAGTCCCAGATATTGGCTGATCTGGCCGGCCGTTGCCTGTATGCTAGCAGTGTCTTTGACAGGTTGGTACTTTCACGTGTATAGGGCAGGGTAATTCGCTTACCAATTACGCAGAAATTGTCTGTCAGTGGCGCCTGATCTGGATTCTTTCGAAATCAATCTGGTCCTGGTTCAAGCAGTGGAGTACTCCAAGCGGCTCGAAGAGAAAGGAAGGCTCTGCGATCTCGGATGATCAAGTAGGCCTACACATCTGGCTCCCAGGCCTGATCGCAATAGTGACGACGGCATGCTTGCTCATGAACTCCATGTTCGGCATGCCAGTTCGTGAGACTATGCTTGCGGTGTCGATGTCGTTCCTGTTTACAATCCTCACCGTCCACGCTACCGGTACAACAGACATCACACCCTTGACCGGAGCATCTGCAGCGACCCAAGTTGCTCTAGCATCAGAAACATCAAACCGAGGCTGGGCACCTCCAAAAGTCCAGCTGCTCTCCCTTCTCGGTGGTACTTTGACTGCTCTCGGGGCTAGTCAAGCATCTGGTACGTTTCAATTTCAACACTCTCTTACACATTCAGCTGATTATTCCCCAGACCTCACCGCCGATTTTCGAGTCGGCTTCCTGCTGCGAACGCCAGCCCAAACCCAATGGCTAGCCCAAGCAATCGGCACGGCATTCTCATGCATTGTCGCACCAGGCATCTACATCCTTTTCAACTCCGCATACAGTTGCATTGGTGATGGGAATGCGTTACAGTGTCCATTCCCGGCACCGGCAGCATCTGCCTGGCGGGCTATCGCCACAACGGCACTGAGTCCATCCGACAGCATTCCCCGCTCTAGCATGTATTTCTCAGCTTTCATGGCCAGCCTGGGAGTGATTGACGTTCTCCTGAAGCGTTTCCTCTGGACTGGGCGTTGGTCGTGGATACGTGATTTCCAGCCAAATCTGATGGTTTTCTCCATGGCTTTCATGCTTCCGGCAACTATCTACAGCAGCTCTATGGCTTTGGGGGCGCTGCTATCGTGGGCGTGGGCAAAGCACAGTCCTGCAATGTTTGGAATGTATGGGCCAGCGGTGGCGTCGGGATTCATAGCAGGGGAGGGTATTGGAGGAGTTGTGAACGCAGTCTTGCAAGTTTGCGGAATTTCTGGGGATTCTTGGGGAACTTCGGTTGGATGTCCTGCCGGTCACTGTTGATTATACTCTACATACAAAGACCTTCTCAGACTTGCGCCGTTGCCTCACAGCGAATCAGGAGATTCTGGTCATTGATGCAGGTCAACGTCCTTTGACATGTCTGTGTCATGGCCGTTGTGGAAGTCACTGGCACCTTTTGACTTCAAACAGCGGGACGGGATCGTCCTGGGCATGGTATGATGCCAAATTCGACTTAACAGTCAATGCCGACTCTTGCTGGTCCTCCACATATCATGAACGCCATACTCGGAAGCTGGGCTTTCTCTACATCGACAAGACGGGATCCAATGAAGCGATAATGAGATTTCCAGAGTCAGCGGTGACATGACGATGCGCATACAGTGGATTGAACGATTGAGGAAACACGAACGTTTGACACTGCACAGCCTTCATTTCGCAATCTACTGGAAAATTCAGAACCTGAACAACCCCCCGTCCGTCCAATGACCTTGCAGCTGCGTCGTCACGCAACCGTAGTAAACGAATGAGATAGGTCTTAGCGCACATCTCTCAGAAAGCAGCTCCACCGTTCACCAGAATCTGATTCGTCTTGCTCCTCGTAGCTTTGACCACACGTCGCCGGCCGGTTCGACTCCTACCTCGGGGCATGATGGTAGATAGGTTGAGGCCAAGAAACAAGTCGGGTTATCCACTTAGTCGACGACGTATGCGGAGGCAGTGTCAGCGTCCGAACGCTTGTCCACGACGTAGGCGGAGGCAGTGTCGGCATCGGATCGCTTCTTGTCGACGACGTACGCAGAGGCAGTGTCGGCGTCAGATCGCTTCTTGTCGACAACGTAGGCGGAGGCAGTGTCGGCATCGGATCGCTTCTTGTCGACGACGTACGCAGAGGCAGTGTCGGCATCAGAGCGTCTGTCCACAACGTATGCGGAAGCAGTATCGGCATCAGAGCGCTTCTTGTCAACGACGTACGCAGAGGCAGTGTCGGCATCAGATCGCTTCTTGTCAACAACGTACGCAGAAGCAGTGTCGGCGTCAGAGCGTCTGTCTACAACGTACGCGGAAGCAGTGTCGGCGTCGGAGCGTCTCCTGTCGACGACGTATGCGGAAGCAGTGTCGGCATCAGATCGCTTCTTGTCGACAACGTATGCGGAAGCAGTGTCGGCATCAGAACGCTTGTCGACGACATAAGCGGAGGCAGTGTCGGCGTCAGAGCGCTTGTCGACAACGTAGGCTGAAGCAGTGTCGGCATCAGAACGCTTGTCGACGACATAAGCGGAGGCAGTGTCGGCGTCAGAGCGCTTGTCGACGACGTAGGCGGATGCAGTGTCAGCATCAGAGCGCTTGTCAACGACATATGCGGAAGCGGTATCGGCATCGGAACGCTTGTCAACGACATAGGCCGATGCGGTATCAGCGTCCGAGCGCTTGTCAACAACATAGGCCGAAGCGGTGTCTGCGTCCGAACGCTTGTCGACGACGTAGGCTGAGGCAGTGTCCGCATCGGAACGCTTATCCACGACATATGCGGAAGCTGTGTCTGCATCCGAGCGCTTCACTGGCACGGCATCTAGTAGATTTCAACGGAGTTAGCTTGAAAGTCAAAGTGGTATACAGCTGGCCTACACACAAGGAGGAAGGAGTGGACGAAGAGGTGGTGCAAGTGGGAACGTACAGCCAACTGCAGCCAAAGCCGCGATCACGGCCAAAACGCTGGTCTGCTTCATTTTGTTGGAGAGCGAGTGATGTTCTGGTGTCGGTGGAGTTTGCTTGCTTTCTGGCGGAAGTGTTTGATGGCTACGTAAAGCACGCAGCCACGTTGTGCTATATATGCTTGATCTGGAATTTCTTGTGACTCTGCATGCTATCGAATTCGAATGTCCAGTTGAAGCAACTCTGTCAGTCTGCTCCCATTGGCCTGAAATCCTACCATTTCCATCCTGCCCTCGCCAATGGAAGGCGATGGTACCAGTTCTGACACCTGTCTCCGTAGAGCAAGGAACAATCCCTTGCTGCCCTGTCACCAGTTGTCAGCAGTCTGCGCAGTAAAAGCTCCCCCTAGTTCGAGGCCAATGTGAGCTCGGACCATGGTGTGGACAGAAGAGGTTGACAGTACATCAAGCTTCCCTAGAACAGTGTGTGTAAGGCAACTGTGTGAAGCCCCGTTAATCTCTGACAGAGCAGGAGGATTCACGCCAGTGGAAATCTCGCCATGTGACAAATCTCGCACCATGAGTGGAGAAAGCAGACTCAATCTCGCAACTTCCATCCAAGGCGAATTGCAAACAGACGAGAGACCAGAAGTCGCAGAGAAGCTATCGTTACCTCCCAGAGCATCGTAGTCAATTTGCCTTTTCTCCACTACCCTTGCAACATCGTTCACATCGCAACGTGTGATGGAGGCTTCTTTGCCATCCGATCGCCCCTCTATCTCATCAGAGACCGATTCAACGATGATAGGGTCGCCCCAAAGGCGAGATTGTGATGCTTTCGACGACTTTTCCGAGAAGACTTCGAGATCAAAGACCGGGTGGAGGAGATATCTACCAAGTATCATTATACATATCACAATCCTCTCTGTCTACCTATCGTTGGCAACACTTGCAGTCGACTCTTGGACAAAATCGAAGACAACAACCACCGGCATTATCAAATGTACGCTTCTCCCAGACAGTCCTTTTTCCCGATCTTCGTCACTAATGTCACCGCCTAGCTCCAGCAAATGAAGCACTAAGGTGGTCCCTGCAAGAGTTCCACTCAGGCGATGGTCATGAAGGTCCGTACTCTGGGCCGCCGCGACCAGAACTAGAAGAGGCGTGGGAGCAACTTCTGGGCAGTGAGCATATTGCCTACCGAACAAGTGGTGGCACGATTTGTTGACACTGGAATCAGATATGAATGTGAGGATATCTCATGAAGACCTCAAAGCAATTGGTCGAGAAGATGATGCGGTTGAAATGCCAGATGGCTCGGGATACGTCGGGACACTCAACGTATATCATGAGATACACTGTGTGGTATGTGTTTCTATCGTGGCTATCTTCTCGAAAGAGGCAGCTGACACAGTGGATAGAGATGGATGTACATTTATGTGTACCAGGATCACTATTATCCAGACGCTGACGAGGAAATGCGTAACATGAACCGACTACACTCAGGTGTGTACCTGCGCTTTACGGAATTGTCAAGTGTTGAACTAATCAGACTGCCAATGTTCAGAACACTGCCTCAACCACCTCCGAAAATCAGCAATGTGCCACGGCGACGTAGGCATCATACCCTACCGTTGGGGAAACAACAGTCGGATTCCACTGGCATCCGCAACGGGACATCAATGTATCGACTGGTCTCGATTCGCAGCCTGGACTGCAGACAATACAGTGAACATGTTTCGACCGGGTTGGCTCGTCCATCCAACTATGGGTACGTCTTCATCCAAATGACTTCTTCAAGAACTGCAAAACTAATCAGAGTGTTCGCTGGCAGGAGTTTCATACGTAGAGGGCTATCGGCCCGATCTGAGGAACCCTTGAAAAGTTAGCGGGAATTGATTGCCATCTTTGGCGAACGCATCTAGCGGCGCACCAATTAGCTGTCAGCCTCGATAGATTAGCCCTTAATCACAAGACACGTTGATAACCTTGTTCATGTCTATTCTTTTGCTGAAGAACAATAACGAAGTTCTAATCATTGTTCCACCGGGTGACTCTGTTCTCCGAAAGCCATGTCGATGCTGTCTGTAGTCTACATCGATGGATGCGAGTTGCGCAAAAGCTTTCGTCGCGCACGAAGCGGAGCCGAGGCAGAACTACTGCACGGCTGCGTGGTTATCTAAGTGCACAGCATGACAATGCATGAAGGGGAGGTTGGGTCATGTGATGCGGGTCAACCTGAGAGCAGTCGTTCTCCTCGTGATTTCAAAGACTCCACCAGTTCCTACATCGCCGTTGGAGAATATTCGTATTGCTGGACGGTGTGCATCAGAGATGGCCACCCTGCAAACATCTGAGAAGCCGAAGCTGGTCGTTGAGCCTTCAGAATCGAAAGACACCGACGAGAAAGGTAGTAGCACGGACAAAAGCTCTCAGTCAAGTGAAGATGAGGAGAAGCGGTTTTTGGCAAGTTTCGTACTGCTTGGATGAGATGAGTTAAATAATAACGAATTCAGGTAACTTGGGACGGCGACGCGGATCCCGAGAACCCGTTAAACTGGAGCTCTGTTCGACGATGGATTATCACCCTGCTCTGCTCTCTAGGCGGCTTCGTGACAATGATGTCCGGCGCCATGATTGCACCAGCGCTTCCAGAACTTTCACGAGACCTCGACATGTCTGAAGCCACGGCAGGGCTTGCTTTGTCGGTGTTCATTCTCGCATTCGCGTTCGGCCCCATGATTTTGGGGCCGTTGTCTGAGATTTATGGCCGCCGTCCGGTGTGGCTAATCAGTGGACTTTGGTATTCGGTCTTCAACATCATGTGTGGATTCTCGCACAACAAAGGCACTATGATTGCGGGCAGAATTCTTTCCGGGTTTGGCGGGAGTGTGGACTTTGTCGTAAGTGTTGGGAATCAATGGCGTAATATCCCTACTCACGTACTTTTACAGATATCTTATCCCGTGCTCTATGATATCTGGAGACCAGAAGAGAGGGGCAAGTCGATCGCCATCAACAGCGTCTTGCCAATGCTTGGACCCGCACTTGGCCCATTTCTCGGAGGAGTGCTCACACAAGCCGCCGGATGGAGATGGCTCTTCTGGTGGGCCGCCATTTTCAATGGAGTCTTGGTCTTTGTAGCCATCTTTCTTTTTCCTGAAACCTCGTCAGCAAAAATTTTGGGCAACAAAGCACGGCGTCTCCAAAAGCAAACAGGCGCGCCATACCATACAGAGTATCACGCTGCGGACTCAAAGCTATCCGAGAAGCTTTACGTGAGCTTGAAGAGACCGGTCAAGATGCTGTTCCTACAACCCATTCTACCTCTGGTGTCAATCTACATGTCGTACAACTTCGGCGTGTTGTACGCATTTCTGTCGACAAATTCGTTACTTTACACGGAGAAATACCACGAAGATACTCTAACCAGCGGCCTGCACTATCTCGCCCTGGCCGTTGGGTATACTATCGCTCAACAAGGAGGAGGAAGACTCATGGACCATATGTACAAGCTGCTGAAGAAGAGGCATGGTGGTGATGCAGCCGTGCCGGAGTGGAGAGTTCCAAACATGATTCCCGGAAGCGTCTTGATCCCTGTGGGACTGCTCTGGTACGGCTGGTCAGCAGAAGCTCGATTGCATTGGATCATGCCCGACATTGGAGCAGCGATCTTCGGCTGCGGGTTTATTCTCAGCACAGTCGCCATGCTCTCATATCTTCTCGACTCCTTGCAGAAATATACGGCCTCCGCAAGCGCTGCTGGGCAGTTGATGAGAATGATTGCAGGATTCGCCTTTCCCATCTTTGCACCGGCGATGTTGAACAAACTTGGCTGGGGCTGGACAAATACAGTCTTTGCGCTGATCGCTATAGTCTTGGGTATCCCTGGGCCATTGATACTTTGGAGATATGGTGCAAAGATAAGAGCGATAGGTAAAGCACTATAGAAAGTAGCAAGTCTGTGTAGCAAGTCTGTAGTGCATAGAAGCATGTTCGAGGTCGACAACAATGCTCTCAACAAGGAACTATTAGGAGTCTCAAAAATATTATCACCAAATACAAATATAAGCTACTGCATATTCCAGTACCATGGACGCTGCTCCCGAGAGCGGCGGGCAAGTGCCAGTTCCTTGAATCGCGGAAACCAAGGTGTTCCAAACCCGCTGGCTGGATCCCAGCCTTTACTAGCAGGAAATCCATCAGTGTCACATCCTTTTGTCGAGCCCATTGTCATGTCTCGAAAGGCTTCGAAGCCTGCGGAGTACAGCCTGGAGGGACAGGTCAGGAACTCTCATGATCTCAAAAGCGATATAAATGCTTACCATGGATTGAGGAAACCGAGCGTAGGTTTGCCCTCTGCAATCAGCGCATCGTTGACTAGAGCCACAATTCCAGCGAATGTAGGCGCTGATACACTGGTTCCGTCAACCAAGTAGGTATTGCCATTCCAGACCATAGCACGCCGGTAGCCGTTGACAGCCACGTCAGGATATCCCCGTCCTCCGGCATTATAGAGACCACTGTACTGTCCTTCTCCAAAGCTTCCGTTTAAATATGCGTCGACAACGCCGCTCTTGTGCTGATATTCTGGACGAGAGAAATACTTGCTGAACCCTCCTCCGCTCACAAACCCGTTGCGATCGTTGTAAGCTACCGTCTCTTGACTTCCAACACCCCTGGTAGCACCCACGGAAGTTCCGTACGGACAGGAAGCAGGAAAAGACGTGAGGAACTCAAACGCTTCCGAGCCATTATTCGATTGACAGTAGCCTGGCTTTCCAACTCCTGAATCCCCCGCACCGAATATGACTGTGACTCCACGTGCGCCTAGCTGAGCGAAGCTATCGCAAATTCTCTTTGCGTAGTCGTAGGGTACTGTTTGCTCGATATCGCCGTAGGAAATGGAGATCACGTTTGGTAGGTTTTCGAGCGCGAGGATGTAGTGTAGCCACTTGAGGAACGGCTCGTTCGTATTCGTTGGGGTGTACTCGTCGGGGTGGAATGCTGGAGATATGCCGGCCACTGAGTAGGCAATGAAAGGTGTTGGAAATGCGACTCCCATTTGAACTTGGGCGTCCATGTTACCTTCGCGTCCTTGCTTGTGCTTGAGCTGGTCTGGGGAAGCTGGTGTCTGTTGATTGATTGCTCCATCGATATTGATCGTTCCAAACGAAGTAGCTGCTCCTGCTTGGGCGGCGTCTGGTCGGAACTTTTCGAAGAAGATTTGTATATCGGATCGGTTGTTGAACTCGCCTGCGAAGTTTACGATTCCCATTGAATTTCTTTCGGCTGCTTTGACTTCGTAGTCGAAAGTCCCGTAAAGCTTGCCAATGCATGTGGATGTCACCGCTGAGGCGTTGCAGACCTGCTCCGCCGACCCATTTGGTAACTGATCCAGTGCCATGAGCTCAGACATTTCTTGCTCGGACAACCCCGTGGCGACTTGATTGAGACTCTCGACCTTTTCAGGTTCATCCACTACGGCTGATTCGTGGGAATTGCCTCTTCGATCCCTTGAATTCATACTGGAGGGCTGAGCCCAGAGAAAGGAATCCGTGGGCTGGATAGTGTCGATATGATCTGCTAATCGTGGAGGGACTGACCATCTCGCAGTCCGAACAACGATAGCGTTGATTTCTTCGTGTAGATACTCAGAGTAGTCTGCTTCGAGTAACACATTCGCTTGCTCAACGGTTACTTCGAGTGTGTACCAGTCCCCACCTGGACTAGATGAAGCCTGTGAGGTCGAGATACCAGCCTGATCGAGCCATCCCTGGAGCAGACTAAGGGTATCATCGGAGGGTCGAACCAGATCTCGAATTGATGACGCCGAAAGATATTGTCCATATTGAGGATGCCATGGATCAGACACCATAGAAGAATCAGCACCCGGCCAATGTGAACGTCTTGCGACATACCTTGGTCTACCAGCCGCATCAACTCATCTCGACCAGCCTGTCTGAGACCGACATTGAGCTCGATCAAATGATCTTGCGCTGCTCTGCCAATGAGCCGATAGCCAGCGGCCTCTTTGGGTGCAGAGTGACTGAAATGGGTCGCGGTACTGAGTGATGCCAGAAGCATCAAACTCACGAGCAGGTGACATTTTGCCATAACGAAACATTACTCGTCACTCTTCTCTCAGGATCAATCTCAATATCCTCGCTAGTCTGTAGATGCCATTTCGCAGATGGTTTGCCACGTGCCAGGGTTGAGGTTGCTGGGATGTAAGCGTGGTCCGAAGGATTCACGCTAATGCACTGTCAACGCTTCAGAACTGCAAAGTACAACGAGCTTACATGGACATCTGAGAGGCTTGCACTTTCAGGCGAGTGACCTGATGTAATGTCAAGCCTGGGAACAAGCTGCTCGTACGGTCACAGGGTCCTAGGTTGAGTAAGTCGTCGGCTTCTGTTCCTCGAGCTAGCAACGGTGGTGTTGAGTCTTTCCATTCCACTCTCTGGAACCTGACTTTCTGCAATTCGTCTGCAACATACCATAGTCCATTTGACGAGACGAGCAATGATGCACCTCTTTGCAAGAGCGAGCCGAGCGGCCAAACTCTCAGATGTCCACTACTCGCGAGTAAGACGTTCTGACGAGAGCCCTTCAAAAGAGGGTCTGCTCCAAGACGAGCAGGACTACGTGCTCGAAGCGCGCCCATTCTGGACTCGTTACCGAAGTCTGATCCTCGCACATGTTGTGCTGTTGGGACTGTATCTTACGTCAACGATCTACCTGGTCAGAGAGCTGCACTTACGCACATTACACGGTCCCAGATTGGTAGACAGTGAGAAGGTCCGATGAACACCCAAAAGGACACACTACTGACGCAGCGTAGGTCCTGCCTGGGATGCTGTCCATCTACGGCAGCAGACCTTCACGCTCGGCGACAGAATTCAAGAGCATAGTAGATTTTCTGGCAAGCCTAGCCCTGAGGTGGATAGGGCATGGCACGACCTGCTAAATGGTAAGAGATGACTTTTCGAATCGCAAGGCTTGACTCACACTGAACAGACGAAAACATCCGGATCGAGCCAGAAATCATGAAACGACTCGGCCGCGAAGACATCGGCGTCCGGGTGCCTGGAGAAGACGCATACATTGGAACTCTGAACGTGTACCACGAGATCCATTGCTTGGTATGTTCTTTCACGATCACAATCAGCCGGAGTGAAGTATAGAGAGCTGATGAGTCCAGAAACGCATCCATCAGTACATGTATCAAGACACATACTTTCCCGGGATCGATGACAAGCAACGCGAAATGAACCGACTTCACAACGGTAAGAGAGGTCTCCCCTCTTCCTTGATCGGATCCGCTGATTGATATGACACGCAGAGCATTGCATCGACTTTCTGAGACAGAGTGCTATGTGTCATGGCGACGTTGGCCTCATCACCTTTGAGTGGAGTCCTTCGAATCGCATCCCGGTCGCCAACGCCACGACACATCAATGTGTCGACTGGAACCGGTTGGACAAATGGACCAAACAGCGATCGCTGGACATGTTGAAGCCTGGCTGGCTAGTCCATCCGACTCTTGGTAAGGCATATCCAATCCGTGTGATGTTCATCAGAGACTGACGATGACGTTTCTTGTAGGGCTTGCATATCCGCAGGGCGAAGGCGACAACATTGGTGCTGCAGCTTCTCCGTAGTAGTACATAGACTCAGGGGCGCTGTCACGTATGGGTAGTTGACTTTTGCCTGTAATTATCCATATGCAAGAAGTTCCTTGCCTGAAGGCGGAGTAACACGTCGATAATCAGCGTCCTGTCTCGAGTATCTCTCGTGGTGATTCGAGAGCTTCACGAGATGATCGGTTCTGGCCCCTGCGGTCTCTTGAAGGTCCTGCTCTTCCAGGCGAAAGGCAGACTTGGCGCTGCGCGTCGATTGCAACCAGCAGCTTTTGTGATTTCACCATCCATACATTTCCGATGTTCGCTTGAAATCATGGAGAACTCGTGATGCACAGCCTCTCGATGCAATGGAGGAACAACGGTGGCTTCTCTCGGCAAGCTGGCCTGCAATATAGCTCTAGAGTGTCGTGCTTGCTGATGGTATAATGCTGTACGTATGCCGGGAGCGCTGTGAATTGCACAAGATAAGACCGAAAGTGGTGTACCAGCCAAGATTGTTATCTCTGCTTATGTATTATCAAAACGCTAGTGAGGTTTAGTTCTGCTTCACCTCGCCTCGCCTCTTCCTGCTCCCCCTTTTCCATTACCACATCAAGATTAATACCTTACTCTTATCCCTCAACATGCAGCCTTTCCTCTGTCTTACAAGATCTGAAAGGTTTATTGGAGCATTCGCAAGTGCACGACCCCACCACCACGAATATGAGCTGCTCCGCCCACTCCCGGCAGCTGTGCAGCCTTGCAGCTCAGCCTCACAGCAGAATTGAAGCTCAGCCTCACAGCTCGAGACGTCTTGCTTTGAACTTGATTCATTTCCTTCCTTCGAAAGGAGTATGACCGGCACTCGAAACTCTTCCATAGCTAGGTCAGCAGGAACCCGAGCTCAGCAGCCTCTCACACAATCCGAAGGGCGTGCTTTTCCCCGGCGGGCCCACGACTCTCGAGCATCTTCGCAATTGGCCATCCAAAGTAACTGCGACCTTGCGACATGGTCTGCGCTACATGTCAAAAGGTTCTACTGCGCCAGTCAAGTCCGTACGAAGTCGATATAGGGGGATACGGAACGAAATTCCCTCATCACCTCTCTGCTGATAGTCTTCGCATAGCCGCTGAAGATGAAAACTGTTTCGTATGCAGCAAGGTCTGGTCAAAATAGCGTTCCTTGATCAACGAAACGTCAGATGACACGGAACTTCCTGTTGAACAAAAGTCGCGCGCTTGTGCGGACCAGCAGCCAGTCACGAGTGCCAACATCACCTTAGACGACCACACCGGGCAATTCACGATAGTTTATCGTGGAATGGCTCCGTTGCATGAGTCGGTGTCTTTTACCCTTTGCTGTGAGGGGCCCGTACCGCAGAAAGTCAAAAGACGAGCGTCTGAATTACCATTCGGTCTGCTACAGAATTGGATCAGCTTGTGCTCAACAACTCACAAGAACTGTAACCAGCATGAGCCTCGCCAAGGATGGAATCCCACGAGGCTTTTGTATCTTGAAAATTCACAAAATGATGTCATAAGTCTCGTGGACACCACGGACTCCTCGGAGGAGATCACATATCTGACTTTGAGCCACTGCTGGGGGCACGGAAAGTTCTTGAAGTTAACTCCTGACACAGAACAGATTCTGAAGGAGGGAATACATTTGCGAGATCTCCCAGCAACGTTTCAGCATGCGGTAGGAGTTGCGCATTTACTTGGATATCAATTCCTCTGGATCGATTCCTTGTGCATCATGCAAGACCAAGCGGATTTGACGGACTGGCTGAGGGAGTCCTCTGCCATGCACAAAGTTTATGGACATGCGTTTATTAACATCGCAGCTACTGGAGCAAGTGACAGCTCAGAAGGTCTCTACGAGGACAGCTACATCGATTTTTCCCTGTGTGAACAAGTTTATGCGACTGTGCCCGATAGCAGCGGTGATTCTGCGGAATTGAAGCTTTACACCTTGTTTGATGGCTCATTCTGGGAAAGTCAAGTGTCTTCAGCCCCTCTCAACAGGCGAGGATGGGTTCTACAAGAACGATTGCTCGCGAAAAGAGCTATTCATTTCGGAAGGAAGCAAGTATTGTGGGAGTGTTGCGATATGGACGCCGCCGAAGTGTTTCCGGAAGGACTGCCAGCTTCAATGAAAGGAATGTATGTTACGGGATTCAAAAGTTTCGACCCTACCGTGAAGGTACCCAAAGCCTTCGGATACCGCGGTCAGAGGTCCTCGGCGAACAAGATCTGGTGTCGCATCGTTTCAACATATAGCCACTGCAAGCTCACGAATCCGGAAGACAAGCTAGTTGCTATATCAGGCATTGCAAGACGCATGGAGAGTATCATCCAAGATAAGTACCTTGCTGGCATGTGGCGGCAGACTTTGGCGGGCGAACTTTTTTGGGTGGCCCATGAGATGGGTTCGCACCACCGTTCTTCGGTGTATCGAGCACCCACTTGGTCATGGGCGTCGATCGATGGAGCTATACACATGGAACCTGTGCCCGATCGGGGCTCACGTTACACTGTCAAGCATTGTCATCTCGACTATGTCTCAAGCGACCACACTGGTCTACTCAGAGGCGGCGAATTAGTGCTCGAGGGGATCATCAAACGCATCACCATTCAGTCAAATCTTCATCCCCCAAGATGGGTGCTTGGAGTGAATGGTCATGATTTCTCTTCCCAATTCATGAGTTCTTCCACTTTTGTGAACGATGTCGCGCTGGATGACGATGAATATGACTTTGAAAAGGACAGTCGGGACGGGCGGCTGTATCTCATGGAAGGCTCCATTCACTTATGGCCGTTCGAACTGTTCAATCTCCTACTACGCTGCGAAGATCCAATGACCGGCACATTCAGTCGTTTTGGAGTCTCGACGCATTTTGGCTTTGATCTCGAGAAAAGGGGCGCCTTGCTTGCCAGAGACCCAGAGGAGAGCAGACTACCATGCGTTCGATGGGATGTAGAGGAGAAGATGCACACGATACGGGTAATCTAAGCGAGCGGACAGCTCGATATAGATCTGACGAAGGTTCGTCTCGCGCGCGTGTTCCAATCTCTTTGAGTTTTCACGTTCTCTCGGTGTGAAACTTCGGAGTCTACCGGTCTAGATCTATATAGTCGCTTCAGAATCCATACTTGCTCTTGTCAAGGCTTGACTTGGAACAAAAACGAATCACTATCATGTGACGTCTAGACAACGAAGGAGAATCCTTGGCGGCATGCTCGGGGGCTGAGCCCATCACTGACCAACCGCCATAAAAGCTTGTAGCAGGAGTTTGACTCCAACAAAATACATGTGACCTGACACGCAATTCAGTCAATAGCGATTGCTAGCTATCTCACAGACTCGGCGCCCGGCAGAAGTTTTGAAGGCGTGGATTGGGCGATGCTTGGCATTACTTGTCCGTCTTGTGGAGAGATTAGGAAGAGGAAGCTTGTTTATATCCTCTCCGTCCATACGCGTACGATTATTTCAGACGAGTTCGAATCCGTCATGGCTGGTACGACATCTTACGATCAATATCTTGCGTCGAACCTGCACGAATCTCGCTACGTAACCAAGCAACGTGCTACATTAGGTCAGAAGCAAAGATGTTGCGTATACACGTGAAAGTCCTATTCTCTAGAGTCCTATTGGCTGGCTCATACTCTGAATCAGACTTCGTGCGTGCCACTAGTAATGATGGGTCACTGATGGGTCCAAGATGCATGCCATCTCGTTTAGACAGCTCTAAGTTCGGGGAACGTATACCTCCACAGCTTTACAAGCAGCCATCTCGCGAGCGAGATGTCTCAGATCCGGTTTTCATTCTCAAAAACATCATCGAGGCTCCAGAGTTTGGCTGAAGAACTATCAAGATGTCAGCCACAGCTCCAAACTGGCTCGGCCAGGGCGATAAATGCCTGGAAACTCGCCGTAGCCTCTTTGTCGCCCTGCAATCCATTCCCGGCCTCTGTCCCCCCCCCACGTCGGCATCGTCAAGAGAACATGGACCATCAATGGAATGCTCATGGTCTTCTGCGCTTTCGCAGAAGTCCTCGTCTGCTAGGTGCTCTAGGCACATAAAGTCAGCTTTGGAATCTACACGCTCCCTTTCGCTGAAAGGCTTGGGCCGGTCGTTACCATGACTTATGAGCTGGAACGGAGTGCCTTGCTATCGGCTGATGTTAGCCAAAAGATTTTTCAAGAGCACGATGATCTACCTTCAGTTTTGTCCTTGCAACTAATACATTTACGCTTGTTGCCGGAGCATACCTAACGAGGATGAGCTTTCGTGCCTAGGCGCTCTTTATTCCACTTTAGTTGACGTTTAGTGATTGCATTGGAACGTACAGGCTTTGAGGAGGGGACTTCTTATACAAGCTCGGTGTTGTTGATTACTCTAGAAGGTATGTCATCCATGTGTCATCTAGAATTGCCGCCTTCATCGGATCGTGGTGGATTGGACTAAGACTGGGGCAAGATTGGAGGAATATTCAGCCAAACCATGTATTGCTCTTCATGATCTCATCTATTCTCAATCATCTAAGTCTCTGCCGGTGAATAGATTTCCGCGCTCAGTTCTGTCTTCATGTCATTCGGTATGTCTTGGCGCCAAGGCTGTCACATGTCACCGCTAGTCGACCGCCGCCATGACGCATACAGCTGCGAATACCCGTCGAGTAACTTCTCAGAGCTCTGAATGAGAGTAGAAGCCGAGAAGCAGAAGCTGAAAATTGACGAAGTAGCTCGCCAGGCATCGAAGCATTATAATGGACAAATTGTTCAAGTGCGCATCTCATCGACGTTGCCTTGTGGAGGACCATCTCAGCAAAACGCGGCGAGGAGAATCAAACCCAATATTTATGCTTGCGAATATTCAGATACAACGGCAAAACAAGAGCTAATAGTGAGTCCTGCGAACAAGGCACCGCTGGTAGAGCATTCAGAGAAGGCGTTCTGATGGAGCAGAGTGCTGTAGACGCAAATGCCGGTATCTGTTATGCATACAGATTGCGTTCTTCAAGGGCGGCCTCCTCCACACTTGATCCACCTCAAGGCATTCAAAGCGTTCTGCTTTCAAATCCAAGCGGAAAGCGACCCTCGGATTCCAAAAGCAGACACCAGTGAAAGGTCAATGCGAGAGACTTTATGCCGCTGGAGAGTGTCTCGTAGCTGACGAGCAAGAATGTCTCCAAGGCGCCAGCACAGGTCGGCGGTAAGAACGTGATACTGCATACAATCTGTGTGTTGCTCTTGCGCCCTTCGATACTTCTTCACGCACCAGCTTCCCTAGGCGAGTCATCTTCTCCGCCTGAGGAGTCCTCATCTCCATTCGAACCTTCTTCTTCAGGCGAGTCATCTTCTCTGTCTGAGATGTACTCCTCTTCACCCGACCATTCCTCTTCGTCCGATGGGTACATCTCCCTGTACCATTGATCTTCTCCTTCCCAATCAGGATGATAAGCCTCGTAAGGCAATGCCCGTAGCTCGAGGATATTAGAGTATCTCATACGGAACCACCTCAACTCGTCGTTGATCCCGTAACGATGATCCCAAAGAACTGAGACATCGTGGTCATGAACGCCTTTCGCACGCCTTCGAGCGTGGGTCTTCACAAGCCAAACTGTCGGGGATTTAGTCTTGGCATTCCATCGAACGGACAATAACGGTATTCTCGAAGCCAGTGGTTGGATTTCCATTCATAAGATAATTCATCCTCAGCAGCACTCTTGGAACCATGCAAAAAGGGCTCGCTATACCTTCGAGGGCGACGAAGAGTTCTTGAGCTCCTCTCTACGAGACGCATGATGCCACCACAATCATCTTGCGGCCTTTCCATTTCGTCTCTCAGAGGATCAGACTCAAAAGAGCTTTGCCGAGCTCGTTGGTTGGCCTTTTCGTCCGCACTGGTCCTGGAGTAGATAGTAACCAGACAAATGTATTCCCAACGCCATACTTCTTGTGATTCTTCCGGATAGTAATCTGGCCACCAACATACGGTATTGACACTGTATTTTCCATTACCCTGGAACGATCCAGGAGGGATCTGGAGCTCATAGATAGGTACTGTGGTCAGATGATATGCTTCCACTGCCCAATCTTCCACATCCGGACCAAATATGAGCCTGTCAAAGCGGAAGTCGATGCCATTGAAGCCGCGGGGATGCGACGTGCTCCAGATCTGATATTCCTTCTGTCCATAGATGCGCAAGTCTGTCCCTGCTGTCTGCATGAGTCTTGCCCATGTACGTACAAACTCGGTCGGTAATTGCGCCCCGCACCGGACCAAGCCTCTCATAAGCGGCGTGAGACCATCCATATTCTTGTGGTGAGGATCCGCCCCACAATGGACTAGTCCTTTTGCGAAGTCCGCGCGTTCAGATGAGGGTGTTCCCCCCCAAGCCAGGCTGTAAGCGAGCGCATGTAGAAGCGTGTCTCCATTTTCGTCTTGTGCTGATGCGATTCTTCTATTGGTGCTTCGAGAGCCTAGCATCTCCAGGAGACGAGTTGGTTCATTATTATTTACGAAGCATGCAAGCATACACCGTAAGCTCAAATCTATACGCCCACGGCTGATATTCGAATGCAAATGTATCTTGGACCAGACTCTGGCAACTTTCAGGACAATCTGACCAAAAAGATTTGCGCCGAAGCTGTTGTAGGTCTTCACCGAGTCCTGGCTCAGTCAAGAGTAGGCGGTACATCTCACGTGCCTCATTCATATTCGCGTATTTGTCTATCCTGGTGTGATAAGAATAAAACTCCAATGGAGCCCCGCACTGAGTGGGCCCGGGCGGGAAACCAGCAATTTCGATCAGATATCGGCAGAGCTCCAAATGGCCGTGCCACGCCGCCTCCTAACAGAATAGTCAGTACATTATCGCTCTCTGTCGTTGCCGGATTGAAACTACTCACTTCTAAAGGGGTTTGTGCGTACCCCCCCTTGGGATCATAGTCAAACGGAGATGCTTTGCCATCACGAAAGAGCGCTTGGACCTCTGAGACATCGCCGCTCGCGCACGCTTCCCAAATCGGGCTCTCCCGTGATACAAGATTGGCGGTTCTCAAATTGAACGTCCAGCCAGTCTGCGCAACGTGAAGCGAGAATTCCCAGGTTCGTGATGCAAACCATGGACTGATACGAATCCGCCACTTTTGCTTGGCCTTGTATTGCTTGGTCTGGTGATAACTGCCAGAGCACGAGCTCGGCGCAGCTTGGAAAGCTTGTCGATCGGAAATCTGCGTTGTTGATAGACTCGCTTTGGTGTGCACCATGTCTTGTCCAAAAGCCTGGAGTAGCTGTTCCGGGGGCGAGATTGCGGGCTTGTTGCTGGAGATCGTCTGAAGTATGAGCGTCGTGTACGCTATCTGTCGGGATCTAGACTAGTCTCAGTAATGAGTGAGAATGATGCGTAAAGAACCTACCCCATGTAGAGCTGATACGCCAATGCAAGCGAACTTTTCGCCTTGTCCAGCTCGTCGCAGTAGTGGAGGATAGCCGGTCGCTCCAGCGTAGCATACGCCCATTGTTTCGCTTGGGACTCCAGTACCATGGTCTTTAAGCTCCGGACAGCCGATCGGATTCGGTGACCTGCGCGGATCGACGTATTTGCACATTGCTGCAACGTGGAATCGTCCATAGGGTCGATATTACGACTCTGGCGATCTCGTTCTAAATTGTGAAGTGCGAGAGCGAACGTCTCCAGCTCGTCCGCGACCTCAGCCAGAGATCTTGGTGCTCGTTTGAGAGATTTATAGCACTCCCGTACTTCCCGGCCGTTCTCTCCAAGCTGATCTGCAAGGGTCGACAGGCTTACAGTACTCGATATGACTTCCTCCAGCTCCAGGGAATCCAGATCGTCTTCGCGGTCATCGTGCCAACGGTTCGTTCCCATAGGGTGCTGCTCTGCACGCATGCGTTTTCAGTACGCGAGTCCTTGTCTGCTCTTTGCTGTCTCCATACCGGATGCTCATGCTAACATCGAGAATTCCAAGAAGACAGTATGAAAGATCTTCTTCTCGCGTTGCCTGCCTGTGTTTCGCCCATTGAAGCTTCTCATCAACACGCAATGTGTGGCTCTTGTCGTAGTCCTGGAGTATGTCTCCAGGTATTCGAGTGATTGTGGAGATGCGATCGCTGAGCAGCGGGCCAATTTCCATCTCTATTCCGCTCTTGCCGCAGCCGTCGCTTCCTTTGTGACCGATTATCTTCCAGTTCTGGTCCAAGAAGATAACTGTGGCTGGTGCGAGCAGCTCTTGTAGTGTCCACGCGCGAGTGAACCATATACTCTTCTGGAAGCTAGATATGTCCTCTGGGGTCGGCACATCCTGCATGAATGCAAGGCACACTTCTGACTCACGATACCAGCGAAACATCGAGTTGATTGCTTCTGACAGCTCCGGGCTACTCTTCTGGTCGATACAACACGTGTCGATCCACAACCACTCCAGAGCGGGGATCTCTTGTCGAACATATCTCGCGAACTCTTCCATTTTCTTGTACCCAATTTTGTCCACGTTCCGCCTTTTCTCGACATCTTTCAAGCTGGTTTCAGAGCTACCGACCCAGCGATGAGAAGCTATGGCATACGGCGGCCTCGTATCTTTGTGCTGGAACCATGCGAATTCGAGGGTCTTGACGTTGAGGAGCCTCATCTTGCTTTTTCAGTTCAAGTTCGAGGCTGAGGTCGGGGGTTATGATCTTCCCTAGGACGTAGGATGGCGAGAAAGAAAAGCCTGGCCGCCAGTTGAGATGTCGGGCTGAGGCTGAGCTCGAGCGCAGCCGAACAACCTGCACCCACCACAGCCCCTGCAAATGCATGCAAGCGCTCTGCCTCTCGGATGATCCAGTTCCGGAATCGGAGCCATCATGACAAGAGCTTCCAGACCACCAGACGAATGAAAATTGAGAAAATTCAAACTCCAAACCCCTCAGGGCAGGCCTCATCACACATCCTTTCAATTCCATCATTCACTACAGACGACGACGACGACGAAAACACAAACCCAAAAAAGCAAAATCTGTCCCCGTCACGTCTGCGTGCGATAAGGTAACCCCATCTGACCCACACACACTCCGCACTCCCATCAAAACGCCATCTCACCCGTTGTAAAAACATGACATTCCATCCATCATCGTTCAAACATCGTACTCTTCTCCACCTCACTCCCCGTACTCTTAATCGAAGCGGCCGAACTGCCTTTCGTTGTCGTCGTCGTCGTCGTCGTCGTCGTCGAAGACGAAGAAGAAGGTTCCGCCGCAACGACACGTCCGTCCAACAGACTTTCCTTCCCTTTGCCTTCGTCTTCAGGCTTACCTGCATCGGCTTCCGCACCCTCCAACAGCTCCCTCCCACCTTCGTCTTCCCCTTCATCGTCATCGTCATCTTCCGTTCCCCGAGTCGAAGCCCCGCGATCGAGTTCCTTCTGCGCCTCATCCATTCTCCTACGGACTTCCACGGCGACACGCATCCCATCCGTGACGATATTGTCCAGCATGCCTCTGAGACCTTTCCCGGGAGCAACGACACCCGCACCAGGTCCACCGGGGCTGATCGCAGGAACAAGAGGATGGGATGCCTGGCCTGGGGCTGCGTTGTGTAGATTCAGGAAGGATGGAGATGTCAACGTAGATGACGGGAGAGGTGCGTCGGCAAGATGGAAACTATTCGCGAATCCAGAGTCGAAGAAAGATTCCAGGGTTTCATCCGCTAGTACCAGCATGCGGAAAGTCGGGAGGGTGATGTGTACCGGACTCGAAGGATCCAGCGCAGCATTCGCTTCGGCGTTCTTGGGCGTCGTAGGCGTCGTTTGGTCAAAGGTGTTCGGCGAGGATTGCGCAAGTATCGAATCATCCTCGGCGGACTCGAGGTCTGCATTTTCCTTCTCATCTTTCGCCCCATCGTTCTCATCGCCAAGAAGGTCCTCTTCATCGTCATCGATCTTGAACTCCCCAACTGCCTTCTCAACCTCACTCTGTCCTTGCCGCGAAGGATGATCCGGATCCGCATACTCAAAACACCTCCTGATGAAAGCACTCACGGCCCCTAGGAACTGCTCATCCTTCGACATCGGAATCCCATCAGGTCCTTTGACACTTTCATCACCTCCGCTATTCGACATCACACCACCATGAACACCTCTCCTCGACAAGAAAAGCAGCGCTTCGGAGATTCTCAAGATTCCCTCCCTATCGACCTTTCCATCCTTATCGTCATCGTAAAGTTCGAAGAAATACGAGATACTGCTCATAATGTCGCGATTGCCCTTGATCGGCGCAAGTCCGTACACCACGGTCTGCAAAGTCAATGAACCATGCCCATCGGCATCCCATTTCTTGAACAGACGCTGCATGAAGTCGTGATCTGCCGGCTCTGGTCCTGATCCCCAGGGCGACAGATTGATTGATCGACTGCGGAGAGTATTGGCAAAGTACCCGTGTCCGGCACGATCCTCTTTGCTCGGCGAGCTCGGAGAGTCCGTGACAGCCCATTTCGAGATGCCAGCGAGGAACTCCCGGAAGGCATCGTAGTCCATTTGAGTCGAGCTCGGTCCCATGCCTACTCGGCCCAGCTCTGGCGCACTTCCTGGTACACCTGTCAAAAGTTCCGAAGCTCGTTGTCTGGCCTGCTTCTGCTTTTTCTCGTTCTCCGCCTGTAGCACGGATGCTCGTTGTTGTCGCTCATAGAGCACGGTGTAGAAGCGATCGTACAGGAAGCCAAGGTCATTCATGGAAAGCTTCTTGCTTTCCGGTCCCAAATTCCGTATCGAAGTGCGCTTGGCGAATGATTCGATGTTGTCCAGCACTGCCGCTTTGTGTTTTGATCTCTGCTCAGAGATAGTGTGTTGTGTGATACCTTCAAACTCCTTGAAAGCAACGACCATGAGTGCCTGAAAGTTCGTAATAGCTCGATGCTTTGGATTCTCAGACTTGGGGTGTGCCGACTCTCCAAGCCGGGCAAAGTATGACTTCAGAACAGAAATGAAAGTGCCGTCGTCTGTGGCGTCCAGCAGTTCCTCACCATTGATGCGCAGAATCGCGAGGCCGACCTGAAAGAGTACCTTCGGTCCTTCCAAGAAGAAAACATCCAGTACCCGGAAGGCGAAGATGAGTGGCATGCTGTTGATGTAGAGTGAAAGAAACCAAGGCAATGACACCACCGAAAGCTGAACGTCGTTCTTGACCAAATGGTCCCAGATGATGGGCATCGTCTTCTCCACGAGACTTTCAAACACTCGCTGGTCGAGTAGTGTGCCGTACATTGTCGTTGAGTAGTACCCTGGTAATAAGCGATCACAGAGGATTGAGAGGAGATAGAATGCTTGATTCTCGGAGAGATAACTGGAGAGAGCACTTAGCTTGAGATCTGCTACAAAAGGGAAGTGGGCTTACGTACATCAGCAGTGCGGCGACTACAATGTTCATAGCCTGGCAGTATCCGACTTCCTGGTTCGTCCAGCTATAGGCGGTCAGCACTCGACGTAGCCTACCGATACCCTCCTCGCTCTGGAAGCCGGCATATTCCGGAAGACTGCGATTGAGATCTTTCTCGATCTCATCAATCGCGAGAGAACCCTCGCCCTCGTGCTTGACGAGCATTTCCTGGTAGAGCTTGGGCTTCTGAAGTCGGAGGTAGAATGATCCAGATGTCAACTCCCAGATCTCTCCTCGGAGCAGATTGGGCAATCCGACTCGTATCAGACGATGGAAGTCCGGCTGGCGAACCAATGTCGTATTTCGGCCATTCTCCTTCATGTACTCATGCCACAGCCTCATCTTGCTACGATCTCGCAGTTTCCTCGAATTGCCTGGATACTTGAATATACTCCCAAGTCCCGTATCCGGCGGTGCTCGCGGCGCTCCATCGGGCTTCTCAGCTGCAGGTATAGTATCAAAATCGCCGTAGAGGAAGTGCTCCGAAAAGCATTCCTGGGCGACTGTCCGCATGTTCTCGACCTCCTTGATGCCCTGTCTGAGACCCCTCTTAAGACCATCGCAGAAGCGCTCGCATTGCTGTCGGCTGCCCTCCAGCTGGATCGTCAGTTTAGGTGGAGACGGAGCGCCCGGCTTATCCTCGCTGCCTGGGTCGAAGCCATTCCATGTCGTTATCGAGAGAGCAAACATGTAGGACTGGGTATGCAATCTCTCCACCCTCCGCACCGCGCACAATGGCAGCGTGAAGCCATTGCCAGCCGGACCGGTCCCATGCGTCCTCCCGGTGAAGCCGCTGCTGGCGCTTGTAGAAGCTGTACTGACAAACGAAGTATTGACCGTGGAAAAGCAGAGGAACTGCTCACTCAAATGCAGCTGTCCCACATAATGCGTCCCTCGCTCTCGATCCCAATTGCTCTTGTCCCAATTCTTTGACGTTCCCGACTTGTTGGAATTGGTGCGCGGCTTGGTAGGAAGCGTAAGCTCGGCGGAAATTTCGTACAGCGGATTCTGCGTATCCGGGAGTCGAAATTGATGTCGGAACAAGTGAGACTTGGAGGGTCTTCCGGACGCTGCAGCGCCCAAAGGACCGGGCAATTGGGCGGGATCGATGAGCTGTTGGGCTTTCTGGACCAGATTCTGGAGGAACATTGTGCGCGCTGGCTACGCTATCCTCAGCTCTGTCGCGCGTCAGATCATCGTCTGGTGGGATGTGTAGCTCATGAGATCGTATGCATCGTGTACGCGTCGTGTTGTGTGTGCGGATTGTGAGTGATTGTCGCCGAAACATAACAGCAAGAGCGATTGTAGGTTGCGATTCAGGAACGTCTCACGTGCCAGCCCGCCAGAGAATGAAATCGCCGAGTATTCACCGAGCCAAGAGCGGCCGCGTAACATCTCACTCTGCGTCTTTCAAAATGTGTGTTGGAGTCCTACCAAGACATCGAACCGATCTTCAGAAATGCTCGAAATGAATTATGATGTCTACAGAAGCGGTCCACGAGCAGGCCCTTGACTGTTCATACCTCGCCAACACGCTGACACTCACACATCGCTAACATTACAGCAAAAGGGTATCAACTAGCAAGAACACGCCCTTCGAACTCCACCATATGCTCGTCAGCACACTCCTCGTCCATCAGATATGCTCGCGATACACCATATCCATCTCCGCCGTCGTTCCCCGCACGATTCCACTCTCCATCTTCGTCCCCATCGGCGCAGGCACCGTGTTATCCTATACCTTTGCACGGCCCGTGTGCAACGTCCTGTTGCTCCTCGACCGGAAGAAGATGAATGTCGCGTACAGAGCGGTGATGAGCCAGAGCAGCATGTTGACGAGGTCGATCCAGACCGCATGCTTCATCCGCCACTGGCCATGCTGTTCGGGCGTCGGGTGGGCGCGGATGTAGATGTCTCCGAAGAGGCCGAAGAGGGCGGTCCAGAGGATACTACAGGGAGCGTTAGCGTGCTTTCATCCACAAGCTCCAGGAGCATGCAATCTGGTAGACCTTACAAGAGAAGCCAATCCCACCCGAAAAGTATCTCGCTCGGCAGGAAGAACAGCAGTCCATACACCAGACAGGTCACGGCGGACAGACCCGCGACGACTTCAGCGTAGACCCAGTGGCTATCCGATCCAGCGCCATCCTTATGGGCGCGTGCGAGGTCGACGCCGTAGAGGCCTGCGACGGTGATTGCGAAGATGAACTGGAGGAAGCGCAGAACGAGGCGCGCGAGGCCACCGATGAGGCCGCCGTGGCCGCTGCGGTTGCGGACGGGATCGAGGATGCCCATTGCGATGATTTGTGGTGTGGTCGGTCGTGAGAGTCTCGGCTGTGGGTTGAAAGATTTGGACGACGGAGTGGATTGTTAAGGGTGAGTGGATGTCGGGTTCTTCCCTGCTCGTGAGTCGTAAAGGCAAAGGGTCAAGTCGATCGCTATCTGTCTCAGGTTCTCCGAATCGATCGGTGGTGGAGCTGTCTCAATTACTGATTACGAGTTGGAAGATCGCAGCGCGGTGTATGATTGTGAGCCCAAGGTATAGGATGAAGGGTAAGTGTGCCAGACACTCGTGAAGGACAATGGAAGGAAGAAGAGGATGTCGCGGCCGTGAAGAGTGGGAAGCTTGGAGAAGGAGCTCAGGAATGTAACAACAGGTCACACTTTCAAAATATATTGCTTTCCATATCCTTGCACCTCACGGCAGGTAAAAAATCAGACCACTCGTTAGTTACACAGCGTAAACAATTCACAACGCGCCCTCCCAAACCGTCAGAGCAGTTCGCGCCGAATTGACTTTGATAGGCGCTTATCTCCCGTTTCCTGCTTTCCCTGCTTTTCCAGCCGCCGCAGACGCAAGCGCGGCTCGCGCCGTCGCTGTTTCGACTTCACCTCTTATATTCGCAACGATTGGTGAGGACCGACCGGCTCACTCGTGGGAGACCGCTTAGGCACACTGCACGTACGCAAGACCAGCTCTCTCGACCATTGCTTGATTTGTCGGCCTCGATGCTGCGACCACGCGTCGAAGCAATCTCTATTGGCAGAATCTAGAGAGGGAGTCTCCATACCCTGACTACACACGGAACGGATACCTTAGAGTTTCTCGAGAGGGAGTCTCCATACCGTAACTACACACGTGACGGATGCCTTGGGGTCTCTTGGGGTAGCCTAAAGACATATGACCGAGTACGAATGTTTACGGATTCTGCCGATGATCAGCAATTTATTAGAGCTCATCAAGTTCATTGTAAGACCGTAAACAATTTACTTATAAGGCGTCGGTCAGGAAGAATTCTACCCGTCTTTCGAATCGAATTCGATTTCGAATGATCTTGTTATGCATTCAAATTTGAAAGTATACTCGTCTACCTTTCGCACGTCCCGCAAGTCACATGAGATAGATAGCCAAACACGCACCAATCAACCAACCAATCAAGTCAAAAGAACTCCCCCACAATCACACCACCATGACGAATTGATCACAACACTAGATCTATCTATTTCCGAACGAAACCATGAAATGAACAGACAGACAAACAGACAGACAGACTTCCACTTCTCTCTCATACACATTCACACACTCTTCTTCTTCTTCTTATCTGATCTGATCTTATTCCACTATGATACGTCTTTCTAAAACGTGGAGGACACAAAGAAAAACCAAAACCAAAAAACAAAAGGTAATTCCCATTCGCATCGAAGCCGAGCCCGCCACGCTTTCTCGTCAAACCAAGGCATTGCATTCTTTCACACACACACACACACACACACACACACACACACACACACACACACACACACACACACACACACACACACACACACACACACACACACACACACACACACACACACACACACACACACACACACACACACACACACACACACACACAGAGAGAGAGAGGGAGTGTATACATAGTCTGATTCGAACAAAGAAAAAAGTTATTCCATCGCCGGTGTGGGTGTCCAGAGCTGTCGTCTACCAACCGCTTCAATGCTTATGCGAATGTCCGTGGGATTGACCATGACTGCCAAATCGATTGCCCATGCTCGAGTGTCGCCCGGCTCGTGAGAGCGAGCCTACGTCGTGCTTACCTGCAAGAAGTTAGTCATACGTCTTGCCGAAGCATGTTCTATCGACTTACCATCGCAGCAAGCCCTCACGTTCTCCAGCCGATCAGCCTCCCGTTCTTGCTGCTCAATCACAGTTCTCAGCTCCTCGGCACTGTCGGTAGCGACACCGGCGTCATAGATACTCGCCGGATCATCGGGACGCCGCACAGAGGCACTGGACTTGGCACGGTGACTGCTCGACGGCCTCGTGAACCGGCTCGTTATGCTGCTCGTGATGCGCCCAGCCATACTTCCTGATGATTGGCGAGATGTGTTGGTGACAGTCGCGGATAAGCCCTGGTCTGCGGCAGGAGGCTGCAGACTGCTCTTCTGCTTGACGGTACCCGCGTCATGCCGATTCGTGAGTGTCCTGTCTGGGTCTTGTCGAACAAGACTTGTGTTCCTGGTCGTTCGGCTATTGTAGCTGCTCAAGCTTGTTCGACTCTGACGGCTCTGGCTACGCCCTGTGCCCGTCACCTTGGCCACGCTTTTTCGCACGCTGCGCCCAAATGAAGGGTTGAACTCCTCAATGTCGCTCTGGTTAAAGTTGTCGCCAGCCTCAGACTTCTCTCTTTCGGTTCTCAAAAGCAGATAAGACAGGGCGTTGAACCACGTCTCGTGTCGTTGACCGGTAGGTGCCGTGAAGACGATCTCTCGACCAGGGGTGACTACGACCAGCGACTTCCTGTGCAGGCCAGGCGGGAAGGCATTGTCGTCAGTGATGACTCTGACTGCTTCGATAGCAACACTCTTTGCTTTGAGCATTTGCTTGCCGGCCGTGCTGGGATCTTGCTCACTCCAGTAAAGAGTTCTCGTATATGGATGTACCCAAAAGAACCGCCTGTGCCGAGTGGACGACGTCTCACTCCGTCCAGCTTTGCGGGTATACTTCCATAGATACTCGCCGATCATGGTTTGCGTGATGGCTTGGATCATGCGTGGGTCGGTGGCGGGTTCAACGTCGGTTGGATACAAGATCTGGCCGCGGGTAATGTTGAAGCGCTCGTCCAGCTCCGAGGCAAACGACGATACGGAAGTCCGATGCGACATCTTATCAGAAGCCATCTGTCCGCGGCTCTCTCTTGTTCGTACAGGGCGTGGTGTTGTTCCGTCACGAGAGCCTTGACGTCCTCCTGGAGTGTTGGGTCTTGGCTTGTACGCAGAAGCGGGCATCAAAGGTGGACCCATAATCCCAGCTGATGATTGTCCCGTGGGCGTACCTGGCGCTTGCTGTGCAGCTGCTATCTTCTTCTCGTGATCGACAGGCAGAGGGGGTGCGCCAAATGCGGCCTTGTTGCGCATGCTGCCGGAACTGCCCTGCCGACGCGGTCCTTTGAGGGTAGGTGATTCAAAGAGCGATGGTCTGGTATCGACTGCCAGCTTCTCCTGATTGTATTGCAAAGCGGCGCCAACTGCAGCGGCGGTGGCGATACCACTCGCTGCAGCATTTTTGACAGGAGTCATTGGTGAGTTGCCAGCGTCCCTCACAGACGAAGCGGTGGTCTCGACTGCGTTCTTGTTTCGGAACATGCTGTCAATCTCCTTGCCAGACACAATAGTCTGCGCACCTCCATCTGCCATGGATTTCCTCTGCTGTACCATGTTAGGCGCGACGTCCATGAGTGGCGGTCGTGGGAAAGCAGCAGGATCCACAGACAGTCCATCTTGGGCCTGACTATCGACAAAAGAAAGATCGCTGTATCTGTTAGCTGCGGAATGATCCGCATCGAAGCCGTCACTGTATTTGGTGACGGGATCCTCAGCGAAGCGCACGTTACGCTGTGTAGATGGCATCGACTTTGACCGCTTCCTGACCAGAGTGGGGGCAATCGCACCGGCAAACAATCCAGCACCAATTCGGGAGGAGCCTGTGCCTGGAAATTCCCGTTGCTCGCTGATTTCTTTAAGAGACGACTTCGACTCAGCGAAGTTGCCCATGGAGTACATCTGATCTGGCCGTTTGGAGCTCTTGCGAGGGACCAGTGGTGCCATGACATCCTCGGGTGAGGCGGGCTTGATATCCAGCGCGACGACCTCGGAGAAGGAGAAATTGACGGGTACGGGGTTGGGCACTGAGTCGGTCAGTCGTTGAAGGCCGCCGCGGGAGTTGGCGCGCACTGATGTCTTCGGATCTGAGCCCCTTTCGGCATAGGTTGTCTTCGACGGTGAAATGGACCGAGTCTCTTCCGATGTCATCTGTGACTGCGGCAGAGGCGTATCAGTGTCTGGTACCCCACCGTCGGCCTGCCTGTGACCAGTGTCGAGAGGAGTGTTCTTGCGATCCAGCGCTCTGCTGACACCAAAGCCAGCGAGCGCACCTCCAACCAGTCCGCCAGCGGCATCTTTGATGTCGTGCTTCTCCACTGGAACCTCAACAATCTTCTCCACAGGCACCTCGACAATCTTTTCCACGATTTTCTCGACCGGGACCTCGACAATCTTTTCGACGACCTTTTCGACCGGGACCTCGACGATTTTTTCGACGACCCTCTCGACCGAGACCTCGACGATCTTTTCGACAACCCTCTCGACCGGGACCTCGACGATCTTTTCGACGACCTTCTCGACTGGCACTTCAACCGTCTTCTCGACGATCTTCTCGACAGGCACCTCGACGATTCTCTCGACCGGCACCTCGACCGTCTTCTCGACGATCTTCTCGACAGGCAACTCGACAATCCTCTCCACAGGCACCTCGACAATTCTCTCAACAGGAATCTCGACGATCCTCTCGACGGGAACCTCGACAATCTTCTCGACAATCTTCTCGACAGGAACTTCCACGATCTTCTCCACTGGAACTTCGACGACCTTCTCGACGATCTTCTCAACGGGCACCTCAACCATTCTGTCGACCGGCTTCTCGACAATTTTTTCCACGGGCACCTCAATGATACGTTCATGAACGATCGGTTCTGGCTGCCAGGGCTCAGTCATCGATCCCAGTTCGACCATGGCAGGCCGATGAGCAGCACCAGCATCCCCTGTTGAGTTTGCATCTCTCGAAGCTGCGGAAGGAGCCGAAATCTGGGTTTCGTTCGATAGGTGTTTGCGGAGTGATGCAGGCGAATCCGGCTCGACGCTTAATTGCCGTTGCGTTGCGGGGGTGCCCTCGCGCGACTCATCGTCTATCGCGCGCCTTGACTCGGGAGTTCCCTCCATGCTTCCCTCGTCAAGTGCATCAAGTTCATCCCCCAGACTTTGCATGGGCGCAGGCTGTGGGGTGCCGGTGCTGGACGACGGACTGTGATTGAGTGCATGACCTGGAGAGTCGGAGACGATGTCGCTCACACGACCAGAACGCCTGCCACTACGTCCGATTCGAAGTTTGTACTTGGGCTGATTGGCATGGTGGACCGGGGTGCGAATGACATCTTCATCGTCGTCGTCCCCAGAATTCGAAGCTGTCGACATGTAGGATCCCCGGTTTCCCGGCTGGCTCGAGATGGTTCGAATGGACCGAGAGATACTGCCAACTGAACGCAAAATGCGGTTGTTGCCACCTTCGGTTTCCGTCAGGTCTCCTTCAGTGTCGTCACCCACGCCCTCATTACCTGTGGCAAAAGCCTCGCTTTCGGTGGTCGTGTCTCGTTCGTTGGCCGTTTCGAAGGCATCAGTGGTATCTTCGTCGAATCTGCCGCTTTCGAACGCTGCACCAGCTACGGCACCCGCCGCCGCAGCGCCTGCAGCAGTACCGAAAGAGCGTGGCTTGCTGGGCGTCTGCTCGACCTCTTGGTCCTCCCAGTCCGGCTCGTCTTCCAGGATCTCAGTCGTGCTAGATCGAGGTGCGCCGAGCCTGTGAGTGGACGGCCTCTTGAACTTGACGCCCTCAGGCTCGCTCCTGCGCTTCTTGGCAACGTTTGCGGAAACACCGACACTGTCCCGACGGGTCTCGACCTCATCACGTGCATCCTGCAGCATGCGCTTGAGCTCAATCTTTTCGGTCTTCTCCCGGTGAATGGTGTTCTTGAGATTCTGGATCATGCGGTGCGCGTGATTGAGACTTGACTTGAGCGTCTCAGTCTCGAGCATGCCATGACGAGCTGGGGTGCCCTTGATGGGAGATGCCGGCTCGCTCTGGATGGGACTCTGGTCATCGGACTGCGCACCTTCCTCTGCCGAGACAAAGTCGGAGTCTGCAGGCTGAGCCGCCTGATTGAAGCGATACGAAACCGCTCTCGCGAGTTCGGTGTTCTGAGCGGTCAACTCTTCAATCTTCTTCTGCATTTTGGACTTTTCACTCTCATGCGAAGCAACGTCTCGCCTTAGCCCGTGCATGTCGGCTTCCTGGACCTTCTTCGACATGGCATGATCTTCTGAAAGCTTGTTGTGCGAGACCTTGAGGTCATCCAGCTCGCGTTCCTTGGACGCCTTCTCCCGCTCCGTGGATTTGAGGCTCTGCGCCAGCCGATTCTCCTTGTCCATGCTCTGCTTGAGATTGGCCTCCATCTCCTGCAGCCGTGTCTCCAGATTCCAGTTCTCATCCTTGTATTTCTGCTCATTGTCGTCCATGTGGCGGATGCGCTGTACCAGACCCGCGGCTTCGGATTCGAGGTGAGCCTTGGCAGCGGTGGTATCTCGAAGCTCTTCGTCCTTTTCCACCAGAGCGGCCTGTAGTTGCCTGACCTGGGCAAGTAGCGAGGTACTGATCTCGGTTGCGAACTCAATGTCGTGGACCCGGTTGTTCGGTTGATTCCGTTGTCTCCTCGATGGCGCAGTGATTTTTGTGGGAGATTCTCTACCGGATCCAGATATCATTGCGGGTCCCGGACCGGACTCGTGACTATTATCATTGCTGACCACCCGTGATCGCGGCAAGAACGCACGCGCAGACTCGCGCCCAACCTCGTTGTACTCGCGCTCCAGCTCAGATAGCCTCTCTCGTAGATCTTCTGGCACCTCATCTTCCTGCTGTATCTCTTCAACCTCTTTCAATCTGGCCTCCAGATCTTTGCGCTGCTGTACCAGTGTATTGCCCAGCCTAGAGGCATCCTGTAAGCGGCGGTTTGTATCCTTGAGGTGGGCTTCGAGGGCGCGTCGTGCGGTGGACGGCGAGGTCGTTGACAGGAGGGAGTACTGTTCGGCATCGAATGCGGCATATCGCAATGGAGCAGGATGAGCGTGCAGTGGGCTGTTGGTGAAGAGGTCACCGGAGCCAGTGGTTGGCACCGCACCGGGCGGCGCATTCGCGGCGGTCGACATTATGTGGTATACTACTCAAGAAAAGAAGAGGAATGAATGTAGGTGGCAGGAGGAAGCCGGAGGAGCTGAACGTGAAGCCCGTGCAGAGGCGGCGATCCAAAGATGCGAGATTGTCTCGGGGAGAGATGCAGCCCGTGAAACAAGGTCGGCGGTGAATTGGAGGCTATACAACAACAGCGATAGGAAGACGGATCCAAACCAGCACCGGGCAGATTGATCCAGGCGCGGCCGGGATAGCAGCGCAGCGCAGCGCAGCGAGCAGAAGGGAAGAGGATAGTGCAGCGCAGCGGCTCGGAAAGGAGGAGACGGAAGGCGAGTCGCAGGAGATGATGTCGTCGCGGGTTGTTGGGTATCTGCGTGCTGCAGCGCGGAAGCGGGAGAGTTGACGGGCTGCCTTATGTCTCGTGGCCTTCAAGGTTTCTTTGTTTACTTCTCGCCAGGCAAAATCCACGTTCAGTATGCGGGGATGCAACTTGACATGCCGGGGGCAACCCTCGCATTCCGGTGCTGACGAAAGCAAAATCCAAGATGCTGCGAAACGGATATAGGTGAACGAATGAACGACGCGAGACGCGAGCGGCGGGCTGGGAGAGGCGGAGGAAGAGGTGGCGGAGGTGGTGGAGGTGGTGGACGTGTCGGCGGTTGTGATGATTGAAGTGGGAGACGTCGCGGCGGTACCGCAACGACTCACAACGCACCCGATGCAGCACGCGCGCAGGAAGAGAGTTTCGGTTGGTATACCGATACACTGCACAGACCAGAGGCAAAGTACATCCGATGATTGCCCGGCGACGTGATCCCGTCAAAACATCCAGTAGTCGCTCCTCCGGCAACACACAACAACAACTCCTTCCTCTTCTCCTGTATTATTATTATTACATGCATTTTTGTTGATGCGCGTTGGAGTCATGTGAGAGCGCCTCCACTCTGTTGCTCTCCTGCAGCGTGCAGCGCTCCTACTCGCGTCCGACGCGTCCAGCAACCCGGCGAATCAGGCGACTCCCGTCGTCGGGCGCAGATTGACTTTTGGCTTTCGGATCCGACAAGCGAGGCCGTCTCGGGAGGGTGGCGCCTTTTGTCAGCCTGAGGCATCCACAAGAATACCACTCCACAGCTTTCCGTGCTTTCACAACATCTCGTTCCTTCTGTCACACTACACTCTGCACGCCACCATGACGGACGTCGCAGCGCCTGTCTTCAAGAAGAGGACCAAGAACGCCAACATCCGCAAACGGCCGGCCACCCCGCCACCAGATCAGTCCGCCTCCGACTCCGATTACACCGACGACGAGGCCGGCGTGAGGATCAAGCGGCGCAAGAAGGAAGGCGTCTCGGCCAGCACCGTTGCGCCCAAGCGAGCGCGAGATCTGAACAAATCGACTGCCTTTGCAGCAGATCGAACCACCAACATCATCGCCAACGAAGATGCGACCAAAGCTTCCAATTGGTACACCGACGCAGCGCTGGCCGCGAAAGATGCACCCACCACCACCCAAATCACAAAGACCGAGACAGTAGTCTCAGATGCCACCGACGGCAGATACCAAGGCACGGCGAAGTACTCCAATTTCATCCAGAAGAATCCCGATGCATCCAGCAAGCAGGTCGGCCCGGTGAAGGCGCCCACCAACGTTCGTGCCATCACCGTTACCGACTTTGCGCCCGATGTGTGTAAAGATTACAAGCAGACTGGGTTCTGCGGCTTCGGTGACAGCTGTAAATTCTTGCACGCAAGAGAGGACTACAAGCAAGGTTGGCAGTTGGATAAGGAATGGGAGAATGTGGGCAGGAAGGACAAGTCGGGCAACACGTCCAAGGGCGATGAGGATATGGATGAAGAGGAGAAGATGTTGCAGCAGATTCCATTTGCGTGTATCATCTGTAAGGAGAGCTACAAGTCACCCATGGTGACCAAGTGCGGTCACTACTTCTGCGAGAAATGCGCCACGAATCGGTACATGAAGGAGAAAAAGAAGACGTGTGCCGCTTGTGGCACGGACACGGGAGGTAGCTTTGGTGTTGCGAGGAAGTTGAAGGACCTGCTGGAGAAGAAGCGCAAGCGGGAAGAGGAGCGCGCCGCTAGAGCTGACAATGAGCGCCAAGACCGCGAGGACTGAAAGCCGACGATGAATGAATCTTCCATGACCTTTCTCCAAGACAATTTCCACTGACCATCCGAGGACACCGTCTCTTGCCCTACCTCAGTTGCGGCGCATGCGGTGGAGTCTACGCTGTCTTGCTTCTTACATCTTGTCGCAGACATGTTGAGACGCTTCAGAGTCACGCGACCCATTCTCTGTCGCAACTGGGAGACGATATTACTTATTGACCGTGGCCAGAATCTGAGGAGTCTGGACTTCCAATCAGGCCGTTCTCCCGAAAAAGCGTGGTGGAAGCATTCCTGGAAGCTTGCACAATCCTATTGTCCACATTTCGATTGTCCACATTTTTCCGCGTCGGGACAATAGGAATGAATAAGGTCTCAAAGCGGAGGTCAAAGAAGCCTCCAGGAACGCGAACTCGAACTTCCTCCCGCATCCTGCAACACATACTCGAACAACAACTGCAGACCAATCCACTTCCTCGGGCTTTTCGAGTCACGAACCCATTCTTCACTTCTCTCAGCGGCGCAGGTTCACCGCAGTTTGAAGCTTCCACAAACACATCTCATCATACACATCCTGTTCTTGCGAACAAGAGGATTGTACATCTGCGCGAGCAGGCAATGTTGCAGAAGATGATGCCCGACACTTACCCTCTACATGGTCATCCACTCCACGGTTATCCTCTCCACGGTCTCCATGGCGAAACTCAAAGCATACCACAACCGCGAAGCAGACCGCAGCCATTCCAGATCGATGTCCCCTTGCATCTCCGCACAGACCTTATCAGCCTGCAATTCCGACTGATCAACTCCCTCCACCATTCTGCTGCCAGTGCAGAGGCGCTCGACGACCTCGACCCTGCGGCCTGGACAGTCGAGCTCCGTTATCCGTCGGGATACAGTGAACGCTTCCGCCTTGATCCCAAGTCCAAACTCACCAAACATGCACGAGCCAGAACTCTGGAGCCTATCGACGACGTTCTGCGCACGGTTGACATGGTCTTGCAGCTCGCTGGTGCTACCGATGAGCTGCGGCGACTTCTTCGTCTACGCCTGACAACTTCCTGGGAGAACAAGGCCCCTGGCAACTTCAAACCCGCACTGGCAACTGTCAACTCGCTTCTCGACGAAAAAGTCCAGAGCGGAAACATTCAGCCTCAAGTCACAGGCCGTTTTGCGCCAGAGTTCCTCGACCATTTCTTCGATCAGCTCTACGACCGCGCCGCTTCGCCTCATGTCCACGTTCTGAAGTCCGGAAAAGGCGAACATGCATACGGGGAACTACGGCCTGCCTTTCTTTCGAGAATCTTCCGACTGCTCGGCCTGCGTGCAGACTCGATCTACTTCGACATGGGATCCGGCATTGGCAACACGGCCATGCAAGCCGCTCTCGAAATCGGCTGCGAAGCTCAAGGCATGGAACTCGCGTCTCAGCCTCACCTCCTCGGCAACTGGCACCTGCAGCAATTCAACGCGCGGTGTGCCCTCTGGGATCTCCAACCCGGACGAGTCGAACTGCACTACGGCAATTTCCTCCGGTCTGACTACGTCGCGGCTCTGCTCCCGGATGTCGACGCCGTGCTGGTCAACAACGTCAAGTATGCACCCGACACGGATTTGGGCATCTATGAGTTGTTGGTCAAGAAGCTCAAAGTCGGCGCAAAGGTCTTCTCGATGAGACCTCTGACTCCGATGGCTCGGGGTGGCTTGGCGGGTGGTGGATCGAAGGCCGTGACCGGGGATGGAGTCTTCCAGGTGGAAGAATTCCAGTATGAGCAGGGAGCTGTGACTTGGACGGACAACGGGGGCATCTTCCACATCTCCACGAAACTGCGGGCTCGAGTGTAGTTGGAGGGGGCTGCAAGACGGAGAAATGGATTGTGGGCGGGAATGATTGTACATACATATGCATGAGCTGGAGGGCGATTGAACCACTCGTGACATGAGACGTTGATGAACGAAGGCATTGTAGATATGAGAGATGATTGATAAGAGGTGATGGATCCACTGCCACTTGTGCCATGTCCGATGATCCAATACTCATTGTCGCCCCAGGTGAAGCACACTGCAGTATGTTGTGAGGTCTCACTCCGCTCCGCAGGGCTGTGGCTGCGTCTTTCCAATCAATGTTTAGCGAGGGTCCATCAACATCGTCCGGATAGGGCTTGGTGTCACGCGGAACCCCCCGAATCTAAGACTGTGCTGGTTCGCGCCGTCCCGTCTCTTAGCGCCTGCCCTACATCTGGTGCAAGGGCATAGGTAGTGCTTTTCCTACGTCTTACCAACGTCCCGTCGGGTCTTCGAGCGGCGCAGGAGTCATCAGAAATTCTGCTTTACGATCAGGATATGGGACTATGAACGCCGCTCTCCCTTGGAATTTTGATGGAGCGATGACCGGATCGGATCTAAGGCTTGAACATCGTACTTCGCCCTTGCCCTCCGAATGGCCCTACGGCCAGCTGGTCGCTACCTTCGATTCCATCGGCACGAGCCTCGAGTTCGTTCACATCCCAAATTTAGCTCTCACACGGATTCTCATCTCAAGAAACGGGCTTCTGGACTAGCGGATCGGACGTAGAAGCTTCCTAGCAAGGGCACTACCATTTGATTAGTCAGGATTCAGGCTGTACAAGGGGGCCGTTTTGCTTACCATGGTTCCCAACCCCTGTCTGCTATACTTATTGCCGTGTTGATAATACCGGCTGAACATGGAAGATGTTTGTTCCTGGCCTGGACGAGGCTAGATAGTCTCACATCCGGCTACCGCCATGTGGCGACGCTGTAGGAGACCCATGAATAATCTCGATCCTTCAATGCATGGCAAAAACGTGGTCTGGTCCACGCCCGTTGCACCGCATCTTCGAGAGACGTCTTCAGCCGAAACGGTCATGAGACTGTTCAGTCGTTAACTACGGACGTTGAAGCATGTCTCCCTCACCATTCTTTCCGGCCATACTCAGCTTGGCTTGCCTCTGGATAACTGCATTAGCGGACACTCAACATGGACTACAATTGAAGCTTTCCCTAGCAGATGGGCTTGTGAGCAGCAGCGTTACTGGTCGTGTTCTGGTTCTTTTCGCACCGCTCGGTGTGGACCCTCTGGCATCCACGGACGTCGCGTCTACGCCGGATTACTTCTATGGCAAGAATGTGTTCAATCTCAACGCTGGCGATACGGTGACGCTTTCTGGCGGTAGCGGCAGCGACACCAGTTATGGAGTCTGGGGCTTTCCGAATGCCAGCTTGGACGACTTACCTACTGGACAATACACCGTTCAGGCATTTTTGAACCGATATGAGACTGTAACCCGTAGCGATGGCTCGCAGATCAGCGTCCGCTTCCCCTGCGGTGATGGTCAACCACCTATTGACGCCCCTGGAAGCCTTTTGACTCCAGTGACCAATATTACGATTTCTGGAAACTCCCAGACTGTCAAGCTCACTTTCGACGACACTGTGCCTCCGCTTACTTTCTACGGTAAAGAGATTGGCGGCTGTCTTCAAGGCAATTTTAATGATACTGAGCTTCTGAAACACATCAAGATTCGCAGCGATGCTCTGAGCAAGTTCTGGAATAGGGATATGTATGTCGGTGCTACCGTCTTACTTCCACACGGATACCAAGCGAGCGACACAAGCACACGATATCCCGTCATTTATTCTCAGAACCATTGGGCCGGAGGTCAGACTGCATTTCTTCAATACGACGAGACTTATAACTGGGTGGATCCTTGGTATAACGGTACCATTCCGGGAGTGAATGGTACCGCAGATCGAAAGACACCGAGATTGATCTTGGTCAGCTTCCGACATGAATCGCCGTACTATGACAATTCATACGGGGTCAACACGGCGAATTTCGGACCCTACGGCGACGCGATCAACGAGGAGCTCATTCCTCATATCGATAAGCTTTTCAATACGATTGCCAAGCCATACGCGCGCATCCAGGAAGGTGGCTCGACGGGTGGATGGGTATCTGCTGCCAATGTCATCTTCCGACCGGATCTGTTCGGCGCTTGTTTCTCTTCTTACCCGGATCCTTTGGACTTCCATCGTCATCAGGACATTCCGTTGTATGACGCTACAAATGCATATACGAGACCGGATGGAAGCAAGATCTACTCATTCCGGGATGTGGTTGATGGTACTCTGACGAATGTGGACACCGTAGAGGAGGAAAACCATTGGGAATTGTCGCAGGGGACTTCGTCGCGATCCGCCTTGCAATGGGATGTCTGGAACGCCGTGTTTGGCGTTCAGGGTCTGAATGGCTATCCCCTCGAGCCGTGGGATAAAGTCACCGGAGAGATTTACCCGGAAGCGGTGGAATTCTGGAAATCCATGGATTTGTCCAACTACATCACCAGCAACTGGGACAACGAGAAAGATCTGGGAACAGTTCTTCGCAACCGAATCTTCATCTATGTTGGCAGTTGGGATAACTACTTCCTCAATGAAGGCGTCGAGGAATTCCGGAAACGCGTCTCCGCCAAAGGGGGATCGGATTGGGCGAATGTTACCGTTTTCGCGGACGAGCCGCATGAAGATGGACTCTACCAGAAGCGGGAGATTTGGAATTACTTGGAGTTCCTGGAAGGCTGGATTCGCGATCACTCCCCGAGTGGTAAGACGCCACTGTCTGATGCTGTTACTACTTCCAAGGCGAGAGGGAATCTCTGGAGCGATGTGATTGCGAGAGGCGGACACCAGGCTGCTCTCGCACGGCAGGCTGCGCCAGAGCTGAAGGTGGGCAAAGCAGGCCTTGAGGCGAGTCCGGGGCGTTGGGATCCTGGCGTGGTGCTTACTGCGCAGTGGGTTGTTGATGGGAAGGCTTCGGGGGAAGCATTCAATGTGAAGCAGGGTGACGTTGTTGCGTACAAAGCTACGTCTCAATCTCGGAAAGGCGCTGTGCAGCTTGCTGTCACGGGAAGGAAACGTGGGTATTCTGACGAGACGAGGAAAAGCAACGCTCTCGAGACTACCTTATAAGTCGCAAAGGGCCCAACATGATAATTTCGGGCCGGAATTGTTCCCTTTCTACTTTTGTATCTTTATCTTTCGAATCTCTATCCATATGGCCTCTTTAAACGACGGACGTCGAGACTGGCTTGATGCTGGTCTTGTTGTCGACCTTTTCGTCCATCTCCACCGCGGTATCCTGTAGGTCTGGGTCGCGCGCAGCCAAACCCGCAGCTTCTCGTCTCAGTTGTCGCTTATGAAGGAGATCGGCAATCACTACGTCGTCAATGTCAGTCACGAATTGATCATCTTGAGAAGCCGCAATCTTACGAGTCAGCGCAACAGCAGCAACAGTGAAGGCTGCAATGGACGGAAAACCTCTCGGGAACCTGGGCCCAGTCGTCTGCGGGAATATTAAAATTGGTAGAAAGGAGTCTGTGGGTAGCAACGTCAGTCCCTCCACGAGATTAGCAACAACAGGGGCACAGATCGTCAAGCTTACTCGTCGCATAGAACAATCCATTCATACTCGAAATCGTCAGTGCGCGCTCCTCCGCATTCCCTGAGTTGACTTCATTCGCCCACGTCCAGGTCACGGCCGTGACGTATCCGCAGGCAGTGAGGAAGAACGCCGCGACTCGTGCCGCGTCCACACCGGGCCAGGCTGTCAGTATGGAAGCTCCGGGAAGCGTTTTGAGGAGGAGAGGTCCCATGATCCAGAGCGCGCGGTTGCCGGACATGTCGGATCCGAATCCCCAGGCGAAGTCGCTGAGCATGGAGACGATGTTGGCGCAGGCCGGTATCACGTTGCGTTGGGAGACGGTGTAGCCGGCGCTCTCTGGGCATTTTTTTAGCAATGTTTGCGACGAGGTATCTCTGATTTTCGGACTTACTTAAGTAGATGGCGAAGTAGGTATTGGCTTGACAGGAATTGCCGTACTGTGAGGTTTACATCAGTACCGCACTGCCAAGCGAAGCTGTATGAAAGAGCTTTTGGCAACTCACGAAGATGTACATCAAACACAGAACCCACCAGCGCCAGCTGCCGAACATACGCTTGACGAGTTTCATGTCCATTACTCCGGTGATTTCCGTCTTGTTCTGCTTCGCTGCTCGATGTATGGCGAGTCGTCTGTCGTCTTCGGTGATATACCATGCTTTGGTATCATGAGGGTAATCCGGAAGGAGGAACCAGACCAAGACGGCGACTGGTAACGACATACATCCGCAGACTGTAATCTGATTAGCCTTCGGACAAATAATATGGGTTCTATTTGCACTGACTGATATAGAGCCATCTCCACCCCGCCAGGCCTAGATGACCATCTAGCGAAGCAAAGATTCCAGCTTGTAGAAAGCCTAGGGAAGCGTTAGCAGTCGTCCTCTCCCGTTTGTAGGATAAACCATACCACTGGTGGCCGAGCCGAAGAAACCGGTAATATGCCAGATTGCCACTCTCTTCGCCAACTCCGTCTTTGTATACCACGCTCCGAGAAGGAAGATGATGATGGGCGAGAATGCCGATTCAAACAGTCCAATCATAAACCGGAAGGCGTACATCTGGTTGGAATCTGTCGCGCCGGCTTGTGCGAAGCTGATCCATTTCCACATCAGCTGGAGATTTTGGAACTGAGAGATCCCCGGGGGGTGGTACTCACGTGAAGATGGTCCAGCCAATTTCGCAGACTACAATGCAGATTCGAGGCCGGATCTTGAGCGCAATCATATTCGACGGGATCTGCATGATGGCGAAGGAGATGGTGTAGCACACTGCACCACCCCGTCAGCATGGTCCCGGCAATAAAATGGAACTGGACTTGCTCTGCATGTATGTGTACTCATTGCCCTCGATTGATAGATCCTCTTTCATCCCGCTAACATCTGGCGCGAATTAGTATGCCAAACCTGTCTTCCGCGAGTCTCCTTTCCCGACTCACAGGCGTTGGTCAAATTGCTCTGATCAATATCTGCAAGGCTTCTGTTAGGGGCGTACAACTGTGGCCCTGTGGTATGCATCTGTGATCTCACATTTGATCCACTAGAATTACCTCGATCATTAGCAAGCTTGACCGGTAAGCACATTCAAGTTGTGGTGAAGATTTACCCAGCCAAGCGTTGCACATATCAGGATGCCAAAGTCAAGCTTCCGTACCAGAGCACGTTCCTGCAGTAGCTTCAGCCCGGCTCTCAGTGTGGAAGATGGCTCCGCCATACCTGTGGACTCTTCAGATGCTGATCCGAGTCCCAAATGTGGCTGATGAGTTTCGTCCTGAAGGAGGCATATTTAGGCTCTTGTTGTCCAGCAGCAATGTCCTCCACTGGCGCCGAAGTGACTGACGCCGTCTGCTTCTGGGCATCCATACTTGCAGTGAATGTTGTTCCGGTTTAGAAAGGCAAACGTGCGCGAACTCCAGCGTGGAATATAATCCATCAAGTGGAGGCATCTTATCTCGTGCCAAGACGCATTCACCTTTGCTATCTTGCATCTACTTGCCCCCTCGACTGACTGCCACCCACACATTCGGTGATGTGTTGGGAATCCAGCCAGATATTCTTGGCCGCTGACCGAAGATTGGAGACCACATGCAGCGGCAGCAAAGCCCTACATGCCTATCTCGGATGTTGATAGGGCGATGACACGGATGAGTTCACTCTCGCTTTCGGAAGAAGCACATGGAACCGTGACAATTGTTCGATCGTGAGTGCTTTTGATCATTATCTCTTGTCAGTGTGACAAGCTTTTACATCTGTGATCAAATCCTGAAGATTCCTCAAGAAGAATGGCACAGAGCAATGGGACCATCGATCAGGCCGCGCTGGCACGAGAAGTATGTCGTCCGAATCTCGTCAAGCAGCTGATGCTTGAGAACAAGTTGGCATATTCCTTTGGGCTCAGGATAGCTTTCTCGGCGGAAATGCCTTTGATGGCCAAACGGGCTGGATATTCGGCCGTTCTGATGAACTTGGAGCATATGGCGATGAGTATTGAGACGATGAAAGATATTGCTGTTGCATGCTTGAACGTCGGGTGAGTTATTGAGGACTTGAAATCGATGGCTGTTTGACGAAAATGCTAATCTTGTCGAATCGTTCAGTATTTCTCCCGCGGTGGTCGTTCCTACTTGCTCGACGGAATGGATATCCAGGTGCCTGGACTCTGGTGCCCAGACCATCATTGTGCCGCACGTGAACAATGTCGAGCAGGCACAAATGTGCGCGAATGCGGCAAAGTTCCCGCCAGTGGTAAAGCCACGTTCTTTGATGGACAAAGTCTCAGAGTCGAAGCTAACCAACATCCCAGGGCCATCGATCAGTCACAATGGTCTCGGCGATGACACAGTACGAGACTCGGCTCTCTTACTCGACCATCTCAGATGTCGTAAACGATGCCGTGATGATAATGCCCATGATCGAGACAGTTGAAGGCGTTGAGAATGTTGAGCAGATAGCTGCAGTGCCCGGGGTTGATGCCTTGTTCATCGGGTGTGCGGATTTGTCCATGGAGTAGGTATTAGCTTGGTCCGCTGTACGCTGGCCCTCATTCTAACCTCGATGACAGACTGGGCATTCCCGGACAGTACGATAACGACCTGTTTCATAGCACAGTTGCCCGCATCGCCGCTGCGGCCCAGAAGGCATCCACGAACGAGCGCAAAGTCTTTGTCGGGCTCGGGGGATTAGAACCCAGGCCGGATATCTTGGAGGCTCTCGTGAAGAAGTATTCCTGCATACGGTAAGGTGTCCCATTCTCACGCCATATCGGACAAGATCCTGATGCGGTCATGTAGATTTGCGATGGCCGGACGGGACATCGCCTTACTGATGGGCGCAATGAGCAAGCAAGTGGCGGCTATGGAAGCCATCTCCATGTCTCTTCCGTAGACATGCGGTCAGGTCATGCTTCCAGAGCAATGTTTATATTCTAGTGGTGTCAATCCACGAGAGATGGGATGGCGAATTGGAAGATGACGGAGGGAGGGGCGCTTATTGACGTTGTCAAAGCCAAATTCAAACGCGTACTTTCGACGCGATAGCAACAATCAAATCCAACTCTGAAGCGGAACGCATCGTCCATTTGATCTTGAGATACAATGGCGCAAATGAGGAAACCTTCCATGTATGCAATGCCACCGCAGATCCCGATGCAGACACAGCAATCATTCGACCCACTGACACGCCTTGCCTTGGCTGGAGCAGCAGTATCAAGCCGTCTTCCACGACGCCGCGGAGCAGTTCGCACAGAATCAACAACTTCTCCAGGAACAACAACGATGGCATGAATCCAATGCGAAGCTCTCCGGGGAGAATGCGAAGCTTCTGCAAGCCAACGTGGACCTGACGAAACCTTCGACTCGATAGAGCAGGAAAAGATTGTTGCTTCGCGAAGGAAGGCCGCCCTGGAACGCCGCGTTGCAACTCTGGAAGCCGAGAATGAAGAATTGAAGAGACAAGAGTGCGCCTCTAACGCATCCTCTATAATATGCGAGCGTTGTCTCATTCGCGCTGGACCTTGGGGCCTCTGCGGAAATTGCTTCGTGCCTGCCACTGACAACTGGCCCAGTGGACCTAGCAAGATGTCTACACAGATCCCGTCCAACAGTGGGTACGGCGATGCCAAAATCGCAGTCTCAGATTCGGAAGCTGATGATTCTGACGACTCCCGGCGAGGGGGCGTGCAGAGTCACTGGGACCATCCTAGTAATCTCGCCACAAATACTCGACTCAAAGGAGACGCCTTTGAATGGCTGGTGGAATGGTGCGAGCAGAATGCGGACCGGATCGAAAGTCGACGGGTTCTCGAAAGGATCCAGAATGGTCACGAAGTCCGTCGACTTGTACAGGATCTTAACGACAACGACGAGGAAATGGATAAGATCCTCATGAACATGACTCGCATGAAGGTGAAGAGACGATCTATCAAACGCAAGCTCCTTGTTTTGACAGACGAAGAGGGGCTAATTTCTGAGAATGGCCTTGCAACGAAGAAGAAAGTCTACTTGTTCTGCACGATTATGGCTAGCCCAAAGTACGACTTCCATCGGTCGGGCATGCCGTTTGTGAAGACTGAACGAGAACTCGTCCAGTGAGTATCCTTCCATAGCTTTTCAGTGTCCAGCAGCTAACACATTGCGTAGGATATATCACCAGGTCATGAGCGCCATGCGTGTCTTGCATTACGACTACGTAGAATTGCCAAAGCTTGCAGACAAGAATTTCAAGCATCGCAATCCGTCGCCGGCGAAGTGGATGGTACTGAAGCCTCCGTTGGGTCGCTTCGATCTTAGAGGAGATCAGCTTGAGAACGCCGAAGATCCCCTGGTACAGAACTATGTCAGCAGCGAACAGGATGCTCGTATGGCCTGCACGGCACTTCAAAATCTGCTTTGGAATTGGCAAAAGTCTTGATCCGATTTGCTTCCGAGAAAACATTCACTTGGGACGGATGTTGACCTCCAGATTCTCCACTATAACCACAGCTAGGGGGGGAAAAGATCGTCGACTTGCTTTTACTTCGCTAACACTCATGTACTGCAACAACTGATAGGACACTCTCTACGAGACGAGAGAGCATTCGGAGCTACGTTACAAATCTCAATGTAGCGGCCCGACAACCCCGATCTTAACAGGATGTGCAATGGCATTATCTGACCGCACGCAGAGAACAACCGGAAGAAGCGGAAGTCTGAAGCTCTGGCTACGCACACAAGTCTCCCAGGTCTCCAGAAGTATACACTCTCCCTCAGCACAATCGGACTTTGATCACCTCTACTGTCAGCTATGGACCTTGTCTCTCCAAGACGAGCGAGTCCATGTAGCAGTCGACGTTGCCTCCGTTCTGCTCAGCTCGGAGCCCTGTGATCGAATAGATTGTGTTGTACGGATTCTGCGGGTTGTTGTTGCACCACGAACTGTCCGAGCCCGTACAGGTAATCAAAATATTGGAGAACGACAAAGGTCCGAATTCCCACGTTGTATTGAGAAGTTCAATGGCAAAAATGGCTTCGTAGAACACTCTGTCGTCTTACACAAGTCAGTCGTCAGCCCGTCTCCTGGACGCATCTTCGGACTCACTCAGTGGAAAGTCATTGCTCGCAGTCTCGGGCCCGCCGGTATGGCTTATCTTGGCAGTCCAAGCCGACGCTCCTTTGGTATCGTTGAAAGAAAGCACATCCCCCTCTTTGGTGTTGAAGCCATCGCCCCATGGGTAATCCGTGTTGTCGCCGTAAAATCCGGATGCAAACCTCCAATCATCGGCAAAACTGTCCAGTACGTTTTGAAAAACTCCTGATTGCGGTTGGACACCGGGCCACAAATAGGTCCTAGGAGCGCCCTCGGGCCCTGATTTCGGTGGTTTGGGTGGTACGACCATCTGGCCAGAGATGCCGATGAACTGTTCGTTTGCGGGAGCGAAGAAGTTAAGGGCATGCCATGTCCTGTCATACACGAATTCGGCGGCGGCGGCGACGGCGAGCGATTGCTGCACAAGTCAGTGGTTGTCGTTCAGGTCTTGGGAGAACGACTGACCCCTTCACCCTGCCTTGGTTCAGTGTCACTGTGTTGCGCGCTAGCCAGCGCAATGGCGACGATGGTTAATGATGCCAAGTACTGCATGTTGCGATAGGCCTCTTCTTCGAGACACGGTATATATTGAAGAATACTTCATTCCTATAGACATCTCACGCTTATTAACATGTGCTGAGCTCTTCTTATCCTCCGTGGCCCTCCGAAGTAGCATGCTCCGTACGTGGAAGTCTGCGTTGCACGAGTCATCTTCGCGTCTCAAAACGAGTGGAAAAAGGAAACTGAAACTTGATATCACAAGGGTGCTTGTACTGCGAATACGGCAGGACTGCGATCTCTCTCGCAGAATAGAAGCTTTATAAGATTGTTCCTGTTTCTCTTTCGATCTAATTAGTAGATTAATACTAGGTCTCTAAAGATAGATAATAGTAGATACGAAGCTATTTTAGTAGTAAGGATAGTTTATAAAGCCTTTATCGTTCTATTATATTCTAGATTAAAGAGTTCTCTTAGAGTATATCTACTTACTATACTATAGAAGTTCGTAGAAAGGGCTATAAGAAGGGATTTAGCGAGAGCTTATCTAATATAATAACTAGAGGCTTAGTCGAGCTAATAGTTAACTAATAATTAGAGTAGCTATAGCTTAAAGCTATATAGTTATATTCCTATTAAATCTTCTATAGGCTCTAATAGCCTTTTAATAAGTACTAGATATTATAAGTAATTATATAAATTCTAAAGATCTATTATAGATATTAAACTAAGTCCCTAAAAGAGTATTCTAATAAAGGTTTTATATAGATATAGCTATAGCGGAAGGTATCTATAAGGTAGGTAGGT